>JAPTJF010000176.1:50852-115680 GCA_029339195.1 Micractinium sp. NFX-FRZ
AGAGTGCCGTGCTGCCCAGAGCGACTGCGATCTCCCGGCCACGTGCACAGGCACCTCACCAACATGCCCTGCCACCAACCCCAACAAGCCATCGGTGAGGCCCGCCTGCCAGCCTGCCGGGCAAACGATGCGTGGTGTGCCCTGCATGCCGTGCCCTTTGTTAGGTGCAGCACAGTGCCATTCTGTGGCAAGCTGTCATGCTGTACCATGTTGTGCCTGGATATGTGGAGTCATTACCACGCAGGCCGAGCAGCAGGGAGTGCTGTGCAGCGCCCACGCTCGCCATGACCCCCCATCGCCCCCTTGTGTCCCTCCCCCACCTCTTCTGCAGACGGAGCAGTGCCGCGCTCCTCAGAGCGACTGCGATCTCCCGGCCACGTGCACCGGCACCTCACCAACATGCCCTGCTACCAACCCCAACAAGCCATCGGTGAGGCCCGCCTGCCAGCTTGCCGGGCAAAGGATGCGTGGTGTGCCCTGCATGCCGTGCCCACGCAAACCGAGCAGCAGGGAGTGCTGCTCAGCGCCACCGCTCGCCATGACCCCTCATCGCCCCCCTGTGTCCATCCACTGCAGACCGAGCAGTGCCGCGCTCCTCAGAGCGACTGCGATCTCCCGGCCACGTGCACAGGCACGTCACCGACATGCCCCGCCACCAACCCCAACAAGCCATCGGTGAGGCCCGCCTGCCAGCCTGCCGGGCAAAGGATGCGTGGTGTGCCTGCCTGCATTTCCATGCTGTGTGCTGTGCTGTGACATGCATTGCCTCAATGTCATGTCTCGATGTACTACGACGATGTTGCAACGCAGACTGATTTGCAGGCAGTGCTACACAGCGTCTTTCCAAGCTTTCCATGACCCACTCACCCACCCCCTGTTTCCGCCTGTTCTCTCCTGCAGACTGTGGAGTGCCGTGGTGCACTGAATGACTGCGACCTGCCGGCCATGTGCACAGGCACCACACCAACATGCCCTGCCACCAACCCCAACAAGCCGTCGGTGAGGCCCGCCTGCCAGCCTGCATATCCGCCGAGCCCCCTCATTGATTATTGCCTGCCGTCGTCCATACACGTTCGCTTGCCCGCCAGCCCCCGCACCTTCTTTCCAATGCAGGACGGTGGCAGGTTGGGGGCGGCACGCTCCCTAGTCAGGGGCGGGCATGCCGCTGTCGAGGGAGCCCCGCTTGTAACTCACATCTGCCCCTCACCCCTTCCTACACCCCTGCAGACTGCCAAGTGCCGCGATGCTGCCGATGATTGCGATCTGGACGCCTACTGCACCGGCAGCGCACCGGGCTGCCCTGCCAACCCCTTCCGTCCTACCACCTACAAGTGCCGTGACATTGAGGCCGGATCTGACTGTGAGCTTCACAGCTTCACTGCACCTGCATCCAACGCGTGCCAGCCCCCGCCAGCTTCCATGTGGCTCCTGAGTGCTGTACATTCTCTTCTGTGTACGCCGCTCTTCTGCAATGGAATGAGTTGCACCCACCCCACCCCATCCCCATCCCCATCTGATCGCTCCCTATCTCAAAGACCGGCAACCCACCTTCTCCTGCTCCACTTTGCAGGCGACGTCGCCGATTACTGCACTGGCACCGCGGCCAACTGCCCCAACAACTTCAAGCCTTCCACCGTCGTCTGCCGCGCCAAGTATGCAGCGTGTGACGTGGCGGAGACGTGCACTGGCTCCAGCGCCTTCTGCCCAACAGACGCCGCTGCTCCCAAGGTAGGGGCCGGATTGTTGACGAGCCGGCAACACATCGCAGCGCATTTGGTAGACCTGGCAGCCCAGGCGTGGGACCTGCATCGCATATGTGCCTCTGCCTGCATCAAGGCCTTCATCTGGAGCTCCTGCCCTTGTTGCAAAGGGGGGACCCTCCCACTCAACCCATCCTCGCCCGACTGCTCCCCCCGGTTCCACTTTGCCTTAGCCTTCCAATCCTCTCCTCCCCCCATCCCTTGCAGGCCAAGGCTTTCAAGTGCGGTAACGATTGCTACATCTGCGGCGGCCCTGCTAGCCTCCTCATCCCCACAGGCGGCGGCAACCAGCACCGCTTCGGCCTCTGCGGCATGGGTGAGCCTTCCTGTGGGACCAGTTGTATTTGGGAAGAGGGGGAAGAGAAGGGAAGGGGATGCTTTCTTTCTGGCTTCCTCTCATGAGGAAGGATGACGTTGTGGGGCTGTTGCCGCTTGCGTGAGACCTGCACTGAGTGCATGGTTTGTTGACTGCCTTCCTTCTGCCGCTTCTGGCTGCGCACTTTGCCGACGTCAGCCCTTCAGATGCCTAGGGAGAAAAGCTTTTTGCAGCGAGGAGTGCCTTGGGCAGTAGCAGCTCTAGAAGGGTCCGGCCTGGGGGGAAATTTCACTCGTCCTGCACCTGCACCCGCTGCTGCCCTGTCACACTACATCTCGAACCGACCACTGTGCGGCTCCCGGCTGCTAACCACCTGGCATGGGCCCACTCCTGCCCGCAGGCAGTTGCCTCACCAAGACGCAGCTGATGCCTGGCACTGACAACTACACCAAGTACTGCACCCAGTGCATCCCCCCCGGCCCCGACGGCCAGTACAAGTGCCCCAACAACCGCAGCCTCAGCAACTGGCAGTACGGCTGCGTGCAGGGCGGCACCACGGCAGTGTGCACCGACACAACGACCACTTTTGTTGGCCCCGTCTGCCCCGCATAAGCACCCAGGTGAGGCAGCAGCTGCAGGAGGGATGAGCATGCGCCCTTGCACATGGGCATTGGCTGCCTTGAAGGAGGGGCGGGGGGAGGCTTGATGTGGTGGTGGACACACCTCACTGCTTCCTCGCCATGGGCTACGCATGCACCATATAGCCGGCTGTGTATGCATGTATTAGCGTGGGGGAATGGGGGAGTATCGTTCGGTTTGCTTGGCAGGGGGTCACGTATTTGCTGGCGCACGTGCTGTCCTACGCTCGATATCACAAGAGGGGCTGCACAGCAGGGCATGCAGCCGCCCATTGCAGGGAACTGAGACTAGCATGTGTGGGCATGCAGCCGCCCATTGCAGGGAACTGAGACTAGCATGTGTGTGTGCGCCTTCTGCTGCTCTTCAGGGCACGCTCGGCTGTCGGCTGTCGGACAAGCATGGGGGTTCGCTGCCGCGCTGCTCAGTAGCACGGCGCCTGCCGCCCATCCGAGATCACAAACGCCAACCGCACCCGCCCAACCGCACCCGCCCTCACCCCTCACACACACACCATACTTGTCCCCCAAGCACCCCTCCACCACCGCCCATTGGGTGGCACCCATCCCGCAAGCACATGCCCACCTCCTCCCTTCACCCAGCGTCGCCTTCACAACCCCAGCCACCTCTGCTCACCCATCCCACTCACTTCCGAAAGACAACAGAAAGCGCAGTCTGATACATAATAACTCTCGAGCCTGTCCCGTTTTCAGTTTGGTGTGCTCCTGTGCCGCGCAAGCCGCCCCTTGCAGCAAGCCTACTCAGTCGACACTGCCCCCAATCGTGTTTCATTCCAAGCGCTTTGCATGCCTAACCGCGAGACGTCAGCCCTCAGTCCCCCATGTTCCCTGACGCATGACATTGCCATGCCAGTGTCCTATAGATCTCTCTTGATGCGTGCGTGTTGTGCACCACTCTGTCGTCGCGCTCGCCGGCAAAGCGACTGGCTCACCCCTTCTTTTTTGACCCGCCCCCTCGGACAATCTCGCGGTCGCCAAGCAGACCTTCTCCAGGCCAGGCTGGCCGCCTTTGTTGCTGATGAAATCTGGCAGCCCCTTCCCATTCCACACCTCGCCTTTCACTCACTCCCACCTTCTCACGGGTCAACAGCGCCCACTGTGCTGCCCTTGGAAGCTCACTCTGGTGCCGCCCCCCATCTCTGCCCCTCACCGCACTGCCCACCCCTTCACCCTTAGTGTTCACTCTTGCTCGACTGCGACGATTAGGGCGTGGCCGTGTAACTCCCCCTTCAATAGCGTCCTCGGGCTGGGTGATTGCCTTTGCAAGTGCAGACATAAAATGACGGGAAGAGTATGGGCAGTGACCCGCTGCAAATGTTGCTGCGCATAATGTGCATGGACCCCTTCCCTGCCGCCATGCCTGGGCTGTCCCTCCCCTTACAAGTGGGGCCAACCCGAAATCACAACAAAAGGGGCCGCGCCGGCTGCAAAGGCAGGCAGGGCACGGAGGAGAGGTGGGCCCGGCAGTGCCGCCTGTGCGCTGGCAGCCGCAGAGGGGGGCGTCAGTTCTCGGAGGCTCCAGTGCCAGTGTCGGCGCTGGCCAAAGCGCTGTCCAGCGCGCGACATTTCAACGAACAGGCGGATCCAGGGCCCGCTTTAGAGTTGGTAGGTGGGGAGAGGTCCGGCGGCAGGCTTTCTTGCAAGCAAGCAGCCTGCCGCCGCCGGCGCATGCGCATCTCCCCCAAAGTCACCCGCTGTGTGTCAAGTCTTCTTGATGTCATCGCACGGCTGGATTCACGGCATTCTAAACTCCTCTGAGTTTCACAACCGGGCAGGCAGGGGCTCGCGGTCCGTTCCCAGGTGAAGCCCGTCTCTCTCTTTCGGTCTGCGCGCTCTCGTGCCACAGTGCAGCCGGGCACCATCCCGGCATCCCATACTGAGCTCGCCAAGGGGTTGCGCCCGCCTGGTGGGGGATTCAGGTGTGCTGCCGCCAGCTGCCCCGCTGCCGCCGCAGCTCTTTACAGTGCCGCTGCCGCCCCTGCCTGCATGAGTTGCAGTGGCTTGCAGAAGGCAGTGGGGGGGAGGCATTGTGGACATCATCTAACTGAAGTGTCTGAGCTTAGCATGTGAGCAGACGGCAACAATGCGTGCTGCCCTGGAACCTGACAGCCTGCAGTACCGTCTCACCCATCGGTGCACTCAGTGGCCTTAGCTGGAGGCAAGTGGTCCTGGCAGTTTCTATGTGCCAGAGAGTTGGACGCCCGCCTCTGCGGCGGCCTGAGTGCCTGGCCCATGCAGAACAAGGCGCTCTCTTGCCATTGCCGCCCGCAGCTGGTGCTGTCAATCAGGGGCCCTCCTGATCCAGGCACCAGTCTGCAAATTCTGGCGGGCCCTGCTCAAGCGGGCACCAATCCCCGTGCCTGGTGGTGTGTGCATGGTGTCCGCACCCGCCATTGCGGTTCACGGCCCGGTGAAAGGTGAATCACTTGCGCCTGCTGCCGTGTGTGCAGAGCATGATGGCAAGGATGGAGCAGGCAACGGCAGGACTTGAGCCAAGCAGCACCCAGGCCCATCGTGCTGCCCCTCGGCGCTCAGTCTGGCTTCCCTGGCTCCTCGTCGCGATCGCCGTGGCAGCCCAGCCGCTGCTGCTGCCGCGCATGCAGCAGGCGCACGGCGGCGAGGCAGCAGCACCTGCCCCCGCGCTGGCACAGTCAACTGGCAAGCCCGAATGCACGCTGACGTTCTATCACCTGATGGGCAACCACCCCTCTCTGGAATGGGTGTACAGTGACGTCATGCGGGAGGCCTACCCACGCTGCCGCTGTGTTCTGGACCTGCGCACCAAGGCAGACTTCCTGGCTGCGCAGCCAGAGGCGCTTGCGCACTCCATCCTCCTGGTCGATTGTGAGTGGGCACATCTCTGCAGGGTGTGGCCAAGGGGTGTGCCACCATGGGTTGTGCCTGGCTGGCTGGGTGCTTGCAGCAGTGGACAAGATGATAGTCACCAATTGTGTGCGGATGTCTCTCGTCGTGTCTGCAGCATGGTCGGACCCAGAGATGCGGCAGAAGCTGAGCCAGGCAATAAAGTGCGGTGCAGCCGCCAGCATGGGCGCTTTCCACCTCACCGATGAGCAGCGCATGCAGGGCACGTCCTGGTGCGCTTGCTTGAGACGGCTGCAGGGGCGTGCCTTCTTCTCTGCTCTCGAATCTTCCCTGCCCTCTTTTTTCTATAGCCCTTTTCTACTCCGGGGGCGGGCTGTAGTTGCGGGCAGTGCAGGCCAAGCCTGCAACACGTGTGCGCGCTGCGCCGCTGCCTGCCTACCCGCCTGCCTGCCTGCCTCGTGTGTGCCCCGCTGCTTGCCTCTGTTCTTGCTGGCAGGCGCCTGCAGAGTCGGCCCCGTTGCCTCGATGCATTGCCCACCGTTTGTGCAGGTACAGCGCCTTGGCATTTGTGTACCGCCACTACTACCGCCCGGGGCGTGACAGCCTGGCACACCTGCTGCCAAACTCCTCCTCTTCACCTGGAGCCTCCTTTCCCTCTGCCGCCGCCGCCACCAGCGCCTCTTCTAATGCCTCCGGCGCCTCGGTCCCCGCTGGGGACGCATTCTGGTTCCCAGTAGGGTACAACTCCCTCTTCACGCCATCGGCGGGCTTCCAGGTCGGGTTGGGTCGGGCTGCCGCAGCCTGCATGCGAGCGCTGCCCGTAGATGAGCTGGCAGCTGTTGCCATGTCGGCTCTGCAGCGCAGTCTCGGGCACTGCAAACCACGTGGGTCTGCACGCTGGCTTTTGGGCGTCTGCGGACCTCGATCCTTTACCGTGCCCTTACCCCATCTACCCTCCTTACCTCCCTTCAGGGCATCCCGCCTGGCGCCTACCACTCCAAGCTCATGGGTCCCATTCACCCCTTCTCTTGCAGGCCAGGAGCCTGGCGTCCCGCTTCAAGCTCTGGCTGTTTGCAGGAGACCTGCTGGGCAAGCCAGACCGCCAGGCTTTCGTGGACGCGCTGAAAGAGCACCCCCAGGCGGGGCGAGTGGAGCAGCTGGGTGAGCACTGCACCTGACCTGTCTCTGTGCCTGTGTGTGAGTCCTGCACTGGACATGTTTGTCTGTATGTGTGTGAGGCTTGCACTTGGGCAGCTTGTACAGCGTACATGCACAGGGTGCCTTGCACGAAGCTGGCGTGCGTGTTGCACCACGGCAGCGGCCCCCAACGCCCACCCCATGCCGCGCCTGCCCCCGGCGGGTGCCGAGGTGCCTCCCCATCCTCCCCCGCCCCACCCTGCCCCCACCGCGCGCGCAGGGCTGCTGCAAACGTACCAGGGTTTTGGCGGCTACACCCGGTGGGATGCCCTGAACCCTTGGCAGTACAGCGCGGCACTGTACGACACCGTCTTCGCTCCCTGCCCCACAGGTGCGCTTCTGGCAGGCCTCTTGGCATCCCATTCATGCGTGAGCAGTACATGTGGTATTGTTGCGCAGTACATGTGGTATTGTTGCGCAGTACATGTGCTATTGTTACGCAGTGCTGGTGCTCCAAGGTCTGGGAGGGCTAGCCACGGAAGCTAATCACGGGGGGTAACCACAGGGGGCAGCGGTACCGGCGGAAGATGTGCCCAGTGCATGCCCTGTGCTGCGCATCGGTTGTGCGGCCCACCATCCCAAAGCAACACCGCTGCAAACACTGCTGCACCGCACCCACGGTTTTCTGTTTTCATGCTGCCTCCTGCTGCCTGCACAGGCAGCGGGGAGTCGCTGCGCATGTGGGAGGCGCTCGAGGCGGGGGCCATCCCCGTGCTGCCCCGGCACGATCAGTTTGATCACCTGGAGGTACTTGGCGGGGGCAGGCAGTGATTGCGGGCGCGTGCATGCGTCTCTGCTCGGCGTGGCATGGTGTGTTCTTGTGCCTGTTTGCTGAAGGTGGCCAGCCCTCCACCGCACACCTGCTTGACCCAGTGTGCCTCACACTTTTGACTGCATGGCGATGCTGCACCCCATGCTGTGCCTGCTGTGCAGGCCCTGGGTCTGGACATCCCCCAGCTGCCCTCCTGGTCCGACTTTTCTGACTTCATACTGCAACAGCAAGACAAGCTGGAGGTAAGAACCCTGTACTGTATGTACGTCCATGAACCGTGGAGCGCTCATCATGTAGCCACCTTCCGCCAGCCGTGTCAGGTACTGTTAGCCGATAGGGCGGCACTCTGCCCAGGGTCCCGCCCCTGAAACCGCCCTCCCCCTCAACTCCCCCCGGCGGCGCAGGAGTGGGAGCAGCGGCGGTGGAAGTTGCTGCGGCGGTATGCTGAGATCAAGGCAGCGCTTCGGGCGCACGTGGCCGGCCAAGTCTGCGCGCTCGCCCCGTGATGCACCAGCACTGGTTTCTTTCCAAACGGGTTGATGGCAGCACCCCACACAACGGTGGCAGGAGTGCCCAGCTGCCGCAGAGCTGGTTCGCATTTAAGCCCTCCCAGAATTGCATCATGACAGGCGCTCGACCACCTCTAACTGTCATGGGATGGGCTCCCCTCGCCCCCTTATCACTGCCTTTGCCATGTGCACTTTTTTTTAAAGTGAAATGCGATGACCAGCGCACGGCCGTGTCACTTCCCCTTCTTCGCCAAGCAGTCTTGTCTTGTGAACAACACTTTGCTACACACCGGTATCGACAGCCGTGGGCAGGAATGTGGGGCGACAAGAAGGGCGGGGACTCGTGAGCAAGTTTGAGCGCAAAGCGGAGGGAAGGGAAGGAAGGGGCTTGCTGAGCAGACCATGCAGCAAGTGATTACAGCTGGTTGACACAGTATCACAACAAGCAGGGCAGCATGCAAGTGTTTGGGAACGGAGAGGCTGTGCAAGTGCTGACTGCGTGGGCTGGCAGCTGCTACCGTGGTGACCAGCACTTTTCTGGCGAGGCAGCAACTTTCTCAGCTGCTGGCTGCCATCCAGCGGATGGAAGCCAGAATGGTTTGCTGCTTCAACCCTTTTGCACCACATCGGCATCCACTCTCACATGGACCTCCTCCGCTGCGCCTCCTCTCCTGGCTTATTCTTACAACCTGGTCAAGCAGCAGGCAAATGGGTGCACGCAGCGCTGCCCCCACCCCATCACTTCTTCTCCTCCCACCACCCTTTCTGCGCGCCGCCCTCGCCGCCGCCCTCGCTGCCCTCGCCGCCGAAGCCATGCGCCGCAGCCTCCGGCTGCGGTATCCGCGTGTTGCGTGCCGCGATCCAGTCCAGCCCCAGGGAGTAGGGCCCTGCCGGCTGCAGCTGATCCCCTCCAGCCAGAGAGATGCCTAGGGAGGTGATGCGCTTGGCATTCACCTCCACCATCTCCTCCACCACCTTGCCCTTCCAGGTGAGCAGGAAGCGGGACAGCGGGATCTCCACCTCGCTCCACTCGCCCTTGCTGCGGGGACGCAGGGGGGCCAGGGGGCGCACGGAGGCACGCGGGGGGTGGGGGTGGGTGCGCAGCGGGAGGGATGGAGCTGGCAGACAAAGGGGGGCGTGGGGCAGACAGCAAGGTGCAGCAAGGTCTTGAACGGGGCATGGAAGTTTGAGGATGCGGCTCCCCTGCAGTCATGCGCAAGCCCCTGCATGCCCACCATCCAGCTCTGTCAGCCCGCTGCCGGTGCTCGCTTTGCAAACCCTGCAGACACCCGCTTTCGCTGCCCCCAACTGACCGCCCACCACACAATAGGAGGGCTAGCCATGCCGTGCACACAGCAGAACAGCCTGCCCTGCACACAGCGGGAGTTCCATCAGGTGTTTGGCAAGGTGGCCGCCCAAGGACGGCCCACTCAGCCTCTCCTTTTTCCAAAAGCTCACCGCGCAAACAGGAAAGCCTGCCAGACATCGTGACTCTTCTCGTCCACCAGCCAGTTCTCGCAGCGGATGCTGGCAATGTACTGCCGCCCATCACCCCGCACCCTGCGGTACAG
Organism: Micractinium sp. NFX-FRZ; assembly: GCA_029339195.1. Taxonomy (NCBI): domain Eukaryota; kingdom Viridiplantae; phylum Chlorophyta; class Trebouxiophyceae; order Chlorellales; family Chlorellaceae; genus Micractinium; species Micractinium sp. NFX-FRZ. The sequence continues at coordinate 60,457 of JAPTJF010000176.1, forward strand.
GCAGGGCCACAAGTGGGAGAGGTGCATCGGCCAGTTTCGAAATAGTTGCTGGCAAATGCACTGCCCCCCGTCGAACCGCACCTTGCAGTACAATAACGGTGGGACAGGAGGGGGGTGGGGAGCATCAACTGCCGCCTATCAACCCGCACCCTGTACGGTACACTCAAGGTGGCAAAAGGGGATGGGTGGCAGCATCAGCCGCGCGCGTGCCTTTCAACCCGCCCCAGTGCGGACCCATGAGATGAAAAGAGGGGGAGAGTGCGAGCATCAGCAGTTCATAAAACCGCCTACCGCCCAGCGCCCTGTGCGGTACAATCGGGGAAGGCAACGGAGGGTGCATGAGCTGGGCTGTACTGCAGCCACAGCATTCGCACCAGATGCGGTACAACCAAGATGCCCACAGGGGGAGCGCGGGCCGCATGTACTGCCACCTATCACCCCTCACCATGCAAGCGCATGGGCGCAGGGGAGAAGGTGGGAGCAGGCATGCTGTGTTGTATTTTCATGCTTGTGGCAGCACAGCAGGACAGCACAGCAGCATGGCACAGCAGCACAGCAACACAGAAACACAGCAGCAGCACTGAGGCAGCACTGAGGGTCACAGCAAGCGCTGGCAGGCACAGGGAGGCAGTGGGGCAGACACTAAGCATGCAGACAGCCTCCCATCCCAGCCCTCCCACCTGGCACCAAATCCAGCAGCGCCCCTGCCCCTGCCTGCGGCCGCATTGTTAACCCCGCACCCAGACATCACAGCCCCGCGGCCACTCCAAATGGCAGCCCAGACAGAGCACCTACCTGAACACCAGTGCATCAAAGTCCTCCAAATCCAGCGGCCCCTCTGGCCCCCGAGGCCGCGTCGTCATCCCAGCAAACCCGCTGCGCCGCAGACGCGCATGCGCATCCTCCCCCACTTCTGTGCTAAAGTTGCCTGCCAGAAGCGCAGTGCCCTGCGGGACAAGAGTGTATCAGGTGAAGGTTGGAACCAGGCGGGGGCAGTGCCGGCGGGGGAGGAGTGCGGGTGTGCTGGGGGGTAGCCTGGCGGGCAGGCGGCATGCCTCCGGCGGGCAAGGTTGGGTGTAGGCTGTGGGGCGCAATTTGCGCCCTGCTCACGCTTGCCAACATCACTGGGTTCTGAAATCGTGTTTCCAGCTTGTATTGACTGCCTGTGTCCTTCCCACTTGCCGACCCCCCCACCTGCTGCTCCTCAGCTGGCTTCAGTTCTGCCGTCGACTTGCCACCCAGCTCAGCATCTGAGAAGGTGCTCCACTGTGCCAGGTCTTCTGGTGTCTTGAACTGGTAAAGCAGGCGAGAAGCCTCGCCGTACGGGCCCCGGCGTGCTGCGAAGCAGGCAGGTCGAAAGCGTTCGATGTGGGGAGGCAGGCGGCAGCAGGCGGCAGCGGCGGCAGCAGGGCGGCAGGCGGCGGCTGCACGCAGCGCCGGACCCTAGCTGCCTTCGCACTCGATCACAAACTTCCTGCGCACTGCGCGAATGCCCGAAAGGTTCCCACCTCGCTCGATAAACTCGTCGGTGCTGCGCAGCAGCCTCCTGAGGAGCGACATGGGCAGGGCGGCGGCACCTATGGTCTGGAGAGGACAGGTGAATGTCGACGGGTGAATAATGGTGGTTCTGCACCTCCGCCATGGCGCCAGCTCAGCCCCGCCGCCAGCTGCTGCAGACAAACCCACGCTCTCAGCATAGCCCCCAACACCTGTGTCAGTGTTACATTCACATCTGGCTGGCAATTCACTCCGCTAGGCGTCATTCGCTATCCGCCTGGGCCGGGTCCAGCCATTATCAGCATGGGGCGCCGGCGCCGGTGGACGCACGCCAGAAGTTTAAGCCCAAGGCCCAGCACCTGCAACGCTGACCTCTTTTGTCTAGCCTTGATGCACAGACATGAGAAGGTGGAGGCATGGCAATATGAAGCAGGCAGTTGCAGCGCTGGTACTTCAGTGCTCGGCCACACTGGTGCTGGCACTTCAAAGAGCTGCCGACCCACCGTCAACCCGGAAGCTCGTCAATCATTGAAGCCAAAGCCTTCAAGAACTGAATGAATCCGCAAAGCAGCTGTTCAGTCGATCAGTCCATGGATTAAGGAGATGCCCAGCAGCAGCGGGCAGGCACTGCACGGCTAAGCAGCCGCCTGCTCTCGAACCGTTCCAGCGACTGCGGGAATGTCCACCTCTGCTGCTACGCGTGCTCGCTCCGCACGTGATTTTGGTTGGCAAGAAAAGAACTCCCGAAAGTCACACAGTGGATGGGTGCTGAGCAGGCGTGCGGGGTGCGACGCCTCCAGCTCCCACCGCTCACCGGCCGCCAGGCTGGCTATCCCAAACCTCGGCGCTGTTGCGTCTCCGTTTCGCACGAACACTGGCAGCGTCTCTCCAATGCGCAAAATCGACTGCTGAGGCGAGCAGACGCCCCAGTGAAAACCCTTGAAAAGAGAGCCAGCGAGCGCGCAGCGCTGGGACCAGCGCGATGCGCTGAACAGAGATCTGAGCCTCCCCTGAGGCTCCAGCAGCGCCATGTTTGAAGGCTTTTTGCACGAGGCCCTGGCCAACAGTCTGGGCCGCATCCTGGACATATCGCGGGAGCAGCTGCGCATCAGCCTGTGGAGCGGTGAGTGAAAATTGCCTGGCCGCAGCTGTGGGGTGCTGCGGGCAACTCCGACCAACCTACTGCCGCCGGTGCCGCCAGCGCCGCCGCTGTTGGGCCGCCCTCTCTGCCTGGCACCTCACACGCTCCTTACGCGCCTGCCCCATGAAGCCTGGCGCACCGGACTGACACTGGAGAACGTGGGACTGCGGGCGGATGCCTTTGAGCACCTGCAGCTGCCGCTGACTCTGCGCAGTGGGCGCATCGGGCGCATTCAGGCGCAGGTGGGTGCTGCCTGCCGCCTGCTGTGTAGCAACATAGGCTGCACTGCTGGCGCTCCGTGCATCATGCTGCACGCCTTACCACCAGCCCTGTGGTCTGCCTCCCACCCGTGTTGCCGCTGCACCTCCTGGTGGGTGCTGCAGGTGCCCTGGCGCGCCCTGCGCTCTCCTGTGGTGGTGGAGTTGGAGGATGTCCATATCTGTGTGGCATTGAGGCGTGGCGAGGAGCTGACAGAGGGCCCTGCAGCTGAGCGCGCCTGGCTGGCCAAGCAGGCTGAGCTGGCAGCAGCTGAACTGGCAGCGCTGGCAGCCGCCAGCGGTGGCGCCGATGGTGGCAGCGGCGGCGGCGGCGGCGGGCGTGGTGCGGGCGTGCTGTGGTCGTTTGTGCAGCACGTGCTGGCTATGCTGGTCAACCGCCTGCAGCTGTCGGTCAGCAGCGTGCACATTGAATTCGAGGTGGGTGCTGATTTGAGGTTGCGCGTAGCGGGGGCACCAACTGCTGCACCATTGCAGTGATGTCCATGTGCCATGAAGCGGCGCACCAAATGTGTTGTGTTGTGGCTTTGCGATTGCCCAGCCGGGCGCTGCGCTTGACGGGTTGCCTGGGAGCAAGGAGGGGCCTGCCTCAATGCACCTGCCTCAGTGCCCTTCCCCGCTCCCTCATTCTCACTGTTGACAGGATCCGGAGACGGGCACGCGCCTGGGCCTGCAGCTGCGGCGGCTGCACACCTGTCGCCCCGGAGATGCCGAGCACGCCTCACTGCTCCTGAGCGACGACGCAGGGCTGCGCACCCACGCCTCGGCCGCTGCTCAGGGCAGCATGCAGAAACAGTTTGCAGTGGAGGGGCTGGCGTTGTACTGGCAGCCCGGCCCCAGCCCCGGCAGCAGCAGCAGCAGCAGCAGCCACGGTGCACCGCCGGCAGCATGGCTGCCAGCTCAGCACCTGCCAGCTCAGCATCAACCTCCCTCCTACGTGCTGCTCCCCACCGACCTGGTGCTGCACAGCACGCTGCAGCTGTCAGCCCCCTCGGCAACCCCAGGCTCTGGGGACGTCGGTTCTGGGGGCATGCGGGTGCATGCTGCCGCTGTGATCCACCACCTGCAGCTCAGCATGGACGCCAGCCAGGCAGCAGACATGCTGGCACTGGCAGACCGCGCCGCCTGGTGTGCCGCCCGCAACAGGCATGCGCCCTACTGCCCAGACGGCTGGCGCGCGGCGGGTCCCCGCACGGTTCCCTGGAGGTGTGTGGCCGTGTGGGGGGAGTTGAAGGCTGGGTCACATGTGGCAGGGCCATTGTTTTCAGTGTGGTGTTGCTTCTCAGTGCAGCCGCACACTGACCACAGTGGCAACAGCAGAGCCCTTGCCCTGGCTAGTGGTAACCTTCGGTGCTGCATACCCACAGCGCTCTTTTGCGTGCCGGGCACGCTGGGGTGTCCCTTCATGCCACCTTGCTGCCACCCCTTGCTCTGAACAATCCGGCCCTGTGCAGGCGCGTGTGGCGCTACGCTGTGAACGCTGTGCTCCACGAGCTGCGAGGGGACCGGCAGGGTCGGGTGCCCTGGGCGGACGGCCCGTCCCGCGTGGCGCTGCGCAAGCAGTACGTTGGCCTGTACCGCTCGTACCTCGAGCGCAAGCACCTGCTGGAGGGTGGGGCGGCCTCCTCCTCAGCTGCAGCGGTGAGTTGTAGACGTGTTCATGGGTTGTGGCTGCAAGCAGTGTGGGGCAGGGCCTCCCGTTTCGTGCTTCGTGGTCGCAGCGCCTATTTTTGTGAGTGCCTCGAGCGTGCCTCACTGCCACTGACCCTGTCACAGCTCATGCCTGCCACCCGTGACCCCAGGAGCGGCAATGCCTGCTTGCTTTCCGAGAAGCACACTGCTGTGAGCGGGTCACGTGCGCCTTACAATGTTCTTGTTGGGGCCCCTTCAACCTACAGGCACGCCGGCGCGCGGTGGCGGAAGCTGACGAGCAGCTGCCCGCCCTGGAGCGGGAGCTGTCTGTGGATGACATCCTCACCTGCCGCCACACAGCACAGAAAGTGCTGGATGCCTCCCTCACAGCAGCCAGCGGGATGGGAGAAGCCATGGAGGATGCTGCCGCGGCTGTCGGCCGCAAGCGCGGCCGCACGCACACGCCGCTGCCGGCCTCTGTGATTGGCGGCGCGGGGGGCTCGGCGCTGGGCGGCGGCGGGGGAGGCCCGGCAGGGGGGCTGGCAGGGGCAGGGCCAGCAGCAGCGCCGCCCCGGCCACGTTCCATGGGTGATTCGTCCTCCTCCGCTGCCAGCAGCAGCGCTTTGGGGAGCGGGGCGGCCGGGGCGAGTGCAGCTGGCAGCCGCGCGCGCAGGGGCATGCTGGCGTGGGGGCTGTCCAAGGCAGCCAGCGTGCTGCGCTACCTGCCCTACGCTGCTGCCGGCGAGGTGGGTTGCTGCCGTTGCTTGCCCGCAGATCTGCCTGCCTGCGTGCCTCGCTGCAATGGCAGAGCCTGCTTGCTTGCCTGCCTGCCTGTATGCGGCACCCTGCGTCCTGCCCACTCCCGCCCCTGCACTCCCTCGGCCTCCCCACTCCCGGCCTTGCACTCTCCCACCGACCGCAGACCAGCGGCGGCGGTGCGGGGGCGCTGCCTGAGCCAACAGAGGCCGAGCTAGAAGAGCTGTACCAGGCAGTGGATTTCCACCCGGAAGAGCAGCAGGCAGCAGCCGGCTCCAGCCGGGCGGGCGCCAGCGGGCTGCATCTCTCGCTCGACTGCCTCGTCAGCAAGACGTCACTACTGCTGTTGGAGGCGCCTGCTTCGGCATGCAGGGGCGCAGCACGGGAACAGCAGCAGCAGCAGCATGGAAATGGCAGCAGCGACGACGGCGGCGGTTGCGGCAGCGGCATAGCAACATTGGAGCTGGATAGGCTGAAGCTGGCTGTGCAGGTGCAGCCGGAGCAGACGACCGCGCTGCTGACGGTTGCTGACGTGGCACTTCATGACCTCTGCTCCGAAGGCCCAGGTGTCTCCTCCCCCATCCTCTTCCGAGGCAGCCCTGGAAGCGCAGCAGCCGCTGCAGTGGCCGCCTCTGCTGCTGCCAGTGCCCACCCCAGCGACGGCTACCTTCCACCCATTCTGAAGCTGCACTTCATAGCCCCGGCGGCGCCAGCTAGCGCAACCGCAGCGGCCGAGGCGGGCCTGGCAGCCGGGCAGCAGCCTCAGCCGCAGCTAGACCTCCTGGTGCAGCCGCTGCAGCTGCGTATGCGTCCGCTGTGCGTGCAGCGCATCGTGGCACTGGTGCCACCGGTGGTGAAGGTGTGTGCCGCTGCTGGGCCGGGTTCCTCATGCCGTGCATCGTGTGCTGGCGTTGCTCCCCCTGCTGCACGGTTCACGCCGCTGTTGCTTCCTTTCGCGAGGGTTGCGTGCTTCAAACGCTTTGCCACTTGCCCTGCTCCTCTGCAACATCCCCTCCCCTGCCCCCTCTTCCTGCCCGCAGGGCAGCTTCGCTGGATGCCAGCTGGCGGCGTTGAATGCGCTGAGCGCTGAGGCACGCTGTGCCATCAAGGCGCGTCGGATTGCAGCGCTGGGCCCACCCGTCAGCCTGCTTGTCAAGGTGGGTAGCACTGAGTGGGTAGCACTGGGGTGGCGATGGGAGCTTGGGTGGGGGTGGGCGGCAGGGGTTGCTGCCCAAGCGCCTGGTGCTCCAAGCCCTATGTTTAGACCTTTTTACTGTCATCAGGTCTGGACCATTACTTTGCTGCCACATCAGGTGCAGACCATGTTACCTTATGGAAGCCCACCTCCCTACACTCACAAACAGCCAGTTTCCCGGCAAGCGCCGCCCGTCTGGGCTTGTGCCTGCTCCTCTCCCACCCCTCTCCCACCCCTGCTTCCTCCCCTCCCTGCTGTATTGAAACCTTGCAGGTGGTCGAGTTGGAGGTGCAGCTGGGGGAGGGTGACAGCCACATGTCTCCAGGCATCCTCCTGCGCACCGGCCCCATAATGCTCGTGTCTGTGGACACAGCCCAGCAGGGGGACGAGCAGCAGCAGCACAAGGGGCGGGGCGGCCCGCGCCGGCGGCAGGAGCCGCAGCGCCCGCATCTCACCGCAGCCGAGGCGGCTGCGCACCTGTCTGCTGTCATCAAGCAGCGGCGAATTGCCACACGGCTGGGCATGGGCGGCGCTGCTGGCGAGGCGGGCGGCGGCTCGCTGGTGGTTGCTGGTGTGGGTGCCGGTGCCGACGCTGCTGGTCCTGGTGCCCACCCCAGCGGCAGCAGCCTGGATGCAGCAGCGGCAGTGGAGGCAGTGGAGCGCCACCTGCTGTACGCACAGTTTGAGCTGAGCGTGGCAGAGCTGCAGGCAACGGCGGTCAACCTGCCGGCGCCGCAGGCGGCAGGTGCTGACGCCAGCGGGCGTGGCACTGCCAGCCCCACCCAGGTCGCAGGCGGCGCGGCTTCTGGCCGGCAGTGGCACACGGTGCTGCAGCCGCTGCGGCTGGGGGGCTCACTCAAGATGCATCGCATTGCCGAGGTGCGCTGTTACTACGGGCAGGCTGCTGCTGCCCCGCTGCTGCTGCTGCTGCTGCTGCTGCTGCTGCTGCTGCTGTTGCTGCATCGCCTCTGCTGTCAGCTCCATGGCTGCACTGCATAGCCGAGAGTTGCCTGCTCATGCGCAACTGCTGCTGCCTCGCCGCTGTTACCTCTGCTTTGGGTTTATTGGCTAAAGCCAGCCAACACCCCACGCCTGATGCTATAGGCCAGCCCTGCGCACGTTGATCACTTCTGTGCCTGTACCTCAAGGCATTCTTCCACGTTCTTTGCTTTCCCGGGGTGCCCCCGTCTTGTGTGCAGGACTACTCCCTGCCACAGATGCAGGTTGGGCTGCAAGTGGACCCCCTCTCCCTCTCCCTCACCCAGCACATAGTGCAGCTGCTGATCGGCGCTCTGGCGCTGCCGCCAGCAGCTTGCGGCCACCCCTCGGCAGCAGCAGCCACTCCGCAGGCACCTGGGGGAAGCATGGCGGTGGGAAGCGCCCCCGTAGACCCTCTGCCGGGAGCGGCTGCAGCCGGCAGTCGGGACACCCCACCCCCTGCTCGCAGCATCACCAGCAGCCCCTTTGCCAGCCCTGGAGGCCCAGCTGCAGCTGGCACAGCGCCACAGCGCACAGGCAGCAGTGCCGGCAGCAGCGCTCCAGTGCTTGCTCTCGACTTGCAGCTAACTCATGTGGATGTGCGCTTTGCTTCCGACCCGCTTGGCAGCGGCAGCGGCACCAGCGCCGGCGGCAGCAGCAGCGCCCGCTCCTCTTCCTCTGCAACCGCCACCCTGGCAGCACTGGAGGCCTGCGTGGCATGCTCTGGCGCCAGCCTGAGCGTGCAAAGCATGCTGGACGGCATGGCAGTCCAGGTGCGCTCTGCCTGTGCTCGTCTGGTTTGGGACACGGAGCAGACCCCAGTTTGCACCCCACGAGAGTTGCGGCACGCCCATTGGATGTGCTCACGCAGCGTTGCATTCAATATGTGCACCCGTTTTACTAGTGCTGAACCACGTGCGCTGCTGGCTAACTTGCCAGGTCAATGCGCTGCCCGCCTGCCCTTCCGTTGCTGTGCAGGCCTCCGTGTCCCGCCTGCTCGTCCACGACCTCTCCCCCGCCCCCCTGCACCCGGGGCAATTGCCGCCGCCGGTGCGCGGCCACCCGCTGCCCCGCGTGGCTCGCAAGCTGGTCATCGACCGCCTCTCCCTCTCTCACAGTGTGACCGGACTTGCGGGCAGCAGCAGCAGTGGCGGCAGCAGTGGCAGCACAGGCAGCAGCAGTACAGGCAGCAGCAGCGGCACAGGCCAGCACAGCACAACCCGGGTTGAGCTGTCGGATCTCTCTGTGGAGGGGTTTGCTGGAGAGGCGGGCAGCTTCCTCTCACGGTGCGTCCCTGGGACTGCTCTGCCTGCTCACCTGGCTGTCTTGCTTGATGTGCCTGGCTGTCCTGCCCTCCCTGCCTTCAGCTTGCCAGCCTGCAAGGCGTGACGTGTCAGCCCGTCGTTGCTCGTTCATCACGTCTTCTGGCCCCCGTGCTTCTCAGACCTGTAGCCTGCCTACTTTGCGACGCTACCCCTGCTTCGCTTCACCCCACTCTGCCCTGTCCCCACCCCGCAGGCTGCACGAGCGCCAGGCCACCCACGTCAGCGTGACTGTGCACGACTCCCCAGGCGCCACCCGCACCTCTGTAGCTGCCTCCAACCTTCTCATCGGGCACGGCCTGCTGCTGCGCCTGGCAGCGCTGGCAGACGCGCTCGTGGAGCAGCAGGCAGTGGCGGCGGCGGTGGTGGCTAATGAACAAGTGATGGCAGGCGGGGGTGGCAGCAGGGTGCTGCTCGAAGCAGATCTGCTGCCGCTTGCTGACGCACTGCAGCCAGAAGAGGAGGGCCAGCAGCAGCAGCAGCAGCAGCAGCAGGAGGAGGAGGCAGAGCAGCCAGTAGAGCAGCCAGCAGCACAGTTGCCGGCGTCTCCCACAGCTGTGCTGGCAGATGGGCAGCAGGAGGCTGGCAGCCCCGGCAGCACAGCGGCGCCTGGTGAGGAGCAGCCCGCTGCAGCAGGTACTGACACAGCCGCAGCTGCAGTGGCGGTGGCCCCGAGTGCATCCGGAAGCGAGGACGGGCGCCAGCCGAGCCCTGCTGCTGCAAGCCCGTCTGGCGCCAGCCCTCCTGGAAGCGGCCGGCAGAGTGAAGACATGCAGCCGCCTGCAGCGGCAGCCTCACGGACAGCAGGCCCAGAGCTGCCGCCCTCTTCCACAGCAGCAGGTGCACAGCAGCAGCAGGCTGCCTCCCCTGAAGCAGGCGTGGGGCTGACGCAGACTTTGGCAGACCAGCAGGTTGTGCCCGCAACACCTGCAGCAGTACAGTCGACGGCAGCAGCAGGCCAGCAGAAGCAGTTGTTGACCAGCATCCAGCTGTCCGACTGCCGCCTGGTGCTGCGCTACCAGCCCGCGATGCACACGGCGGCAGCCGGCGGTGGCGGCAGCGGCCACGGCGGCGGCGGTGGCCTGGCCTGTGGGGCATGCATCCCGGCAGCCACCCACGACTTCCTCAGTGTCCACTCCGACCTGCTGTCGCTAGATGTGCCGCTGCTGCACCTGCAGCTGCCGCTTGACCCTGAAGGGCTGGCAGCGCTGGCTGAAGCCCAGGCAGCAGAAGCAGGTGGTGGCTTTAGATGCGGGGGTGGCAGCGATGAACCCTCACCGGCAACAGCTGCGGGGCTCAGCAGCAGCGGCGGCGGCAGCAGCAGCAGCAGCAGCGGCGGCAGCCCAGCCAGCAGCTTCCCGCCCGGCGGCAGCAGCAGCGGCAGCTGGCGGGAGCCCTCTCTGGGCGCGGGGCTAGCAGAATCGGCTGCAGGGCTGGCAGGGGAGCAGCCTGCAGGGCCGGAGCAGCAGTTGCTAGCAGTGGCACGCCGGCTGTCGCTGGCGGTGGCTGCGGTAGGGTATGCACGCCATGCCATGCTGCCGCTGCTGCAGCTGCCCTCGCTGCGGCTGGTCTGTTGCAGCCAGCTGGCGTCGGGTGCAGCGATGGGTGCCACGGGAGGCATGCGGCGGCGGCTGCTGGGTGCAGGCAGCACCCCAATCTTGGCAGCTGCGTCTGCTACCCAGCTGGGAGCAGCCTCGGTGGCCTACCACCTTGAGGTTGGCAACCTCGACCTCGGACTGCACCCCACCCAGCTCAGCATGCTGACGTCAGCAGTCCAGCTGTGCGAGTATGAGCTGGCAGTGCTGGGGCGAGAGCCGGCAGACAGCTCAGCATCAGCAGGCAACGACACAGAGAGCATTATCACCATCACCTCTGCCGGCGCTCTGGCCCTCGAGCAGCAGCAGCAGGCGGTGGCAGCAGCAGCTGCGGCGGCGGTGCGGCAGCAGGCAGGGTCAGCAACCGCAGCAGCTTCACAGCAGCAGGCACAGCGGTTGAATCAGGAAGTGCCCTCTGTGGCTGGAGGCAGCAGCCGTAGCCTAGCTGGCGCACACCCTGACGCTAGCCCAGCAGCAGCAGCAGCCGCAGCCGGCCAGCCTCGGCTCTCAGCAGAGGCATCTGCAGCCACAGACATGTGGGCAGCAGAGCCTGGCAGCAGCAGCACTGCACCTGTGCCCAGCCTACCGCAGTGGCGTCTGGATGCCTCCATTGGCTGCGTGGGCTTGAGCCTGCTTGGAGCTACCCCCAGCAGCAGCTGCCTGAAACTGGAGTGGACAGAGCTCCGGGCGTCGGCGGCATCAGGCGGCGGCACACTCACAGCGGAACCTGCCCCAGGGTGGGCCTCCTCAGCCGGCGGCAGCTCCCCGCAGCAGCCGCCCTCTGGCAGCGGCAGCACAGTGGGGGAGGGCAGCGGCGGCGGCGGCGGTCCAGACGCGCCTCTGCAGGAGCAGCTGGCGCTGCAGCTGAGCTGGCGACAGCTGGCGCTGCATGTGCTGCACCCGCGCCTGTCCTACACCCACCCTGCCCTCACACCCTTTGCTTTTGCGTCAGCAATGGCGGCAGATGCAAGGACCAGGTGGGTGGCTTGCCTGCCGTGTACTGCGCCCGCTGCGTGTCATCTGTTGCCCGCTCTTATGTCACCTGCCAGCTGCACCCTCGAATCCCTCAGGCTTCCTACCCGCCCACATGTCTGGCTCCCGCTGGTCCCGCTGGTGCAGGGGCGGCAGCCAGCTCGGTGTGGAGAGCCCTCCTGGGGGCGCCTCCCCCCGCGGCGGCATGGCCTCGGGGCGAGCAGGGGAGATGCTGTTCCAGCGGGGCAGAGGCCCCGGCAGCATTGGCACAGGCGCAGGAGGCGGCGGTGTGCGGCGCAACCTCTCGGCTGGGCTGGGCCTGGGAGGTGTGCGCTGTGCCGCCTCGGGCTAGGAACTGGCAGCTGTTCGCCCCATGCCTGCGTGGTCTTGCGTGGTGGTGGTGGGAGGATTGCCTGGGGCGGCCTCGGCATAGCCTCCCACTTAGCACACCCTGCCAGCTGTGCCGGCCCTGCTCAAAGTGCTATGCCTGAAGTGTGGTTACAGTGTTGCCGCTTCTTCACCCCCACTGCTCAGCAATGTGTGCCGCTCCCCATGCCCCACTTAGCTGCAGATGCCAGCGGAGGGGAGGATCTCTTTCAGGATGCCTCGGCCGGCTGGCTGTCCCGCCCCAGTCAGAGCAGCACGATTGCCTCACGCTACTTCAGCCTGGCTGAGTCGGAGTTTGAGGATGCGGCATCAGAGCTGGAAGGTGGGCTGGGCATGTTTCGGCACCATTGCCTCACTCTATTTCAGGGTAGCTGCGTCTGGCACCCCACACTGCGTTGCGATGGGAAGGTGGGAGTGGGTTGTGGGTGGAGAGTGCGGCAGCGAGGGCATGTGTGTGAGCTGCTGCTGGCTGGAAGCCCACGGGGTAAAGGCACCGCCTTGTTGCCTGTGTGGCATGTTGAGCAACGTGGCGTGCCAGGCTAAGACCGGACCTTGTTCCCGCGTCTGCTATTCAGGCGCGCAATCGCCGCCGGCGGGGCAGAGCCCCACGCAGGGTGCCCCGCTGCCGCTGGTGCTGGGCGGGCGGGAGCACGACTCGCAGCTCCTGCTGCTGCTGCACGCCCAGCCGACGGCGGTGGCAGCGGCCGCAGATGGCACACCGAGCAGCAGCAGCGGCGGTGGCGGCAGCAGCGCGTGCAGCCCCCGCAGGGCAGCGGCTTTTGCACAGTCAGATGCTGAGGTGGAGGGACAGGGACAGGGGCAGGACGGCGGCCACACTGTGGTGTCGGCCCAGGTTTGCCTACAGGAGCGGCCTCAAGAGCAGCAGCGGAAGCAGCTGCTTGTTCTGTCTGCCAACTCACTCGCCCTGCGCGCCCACGCGGCAGGCTGGGAGGAGGCAGTACAGTGCCTGCACACCTACGCTGTGCTGGCTGAGCAGGCGCAGCGGCAGTACGCTGCCGCAGAGGAGGCGCAGGCGGCACGCCGGCAGGCAGCCGGCCACTGGGCAGCGGCCACGCCGGCACCTGCCAGGCAGCGGGGGGCGGAGCAAGCCGGCCATCAACACCATACCCTGCCTCAGAAGGCCTCGCTGGCACTGCGACTCGACCTGCGCTCTTTGCTGGTGGAGGTTTTGGCGGATGCGGAGCATGCTCTAGGTGGTGCTGACGGCGTCAGCGGGCCCATGGGCGACGGGCCTTCCAGCCTGGTGCCAGCCTGCACTCTGCAGGCGCGGCTGCAGCTGGAGGCAGAGCAGCGTGCCGACGGCAGCACCCGTGTGCGGCTGGCGGTGCCGGGGCTGCTGCTTGCAGTCGGCACGGTGCCGGCTGCTGCTGCAGCGGCCGACGGCAGGAGTGGCGAGGCGGACTGGCCGGCAGCGCTGGCGCTGCCGCTGCAGGACTCCCTGCTCGGCCTCAGGCAGCTGGAGCTCACCATTGTGATGCAAGAGCAGCGGCGGCAGCTGCAGCCGGCAGCAACCACAGCAGACGGCAGCGTGCTGCTGGGGCCTGCGCGCCAGGTGTCAGTGGGTGCCAGCCTGGCGCATGCCTCCGTGTGGGCACACCCACGCAACCTGTGTGCAGCCGCCGCGCTGGCGGCCCATGCTCAGTCGCTGGCGTCTGGCCTGGCTGCCCAGCTGCCGCTCGGGGTGCTGGATGGCAGAGCGTCCGAGAAGGTGGGCTGGGGCTTGAACTGAGCGAGCGACTGGGCGCTGCGCAGCTGCAGAGACCCCCCGGCTGTTCCAGGCATGCTCCTGTCCACCTGCTGGCTGTGCATCCGCTCAGGCGCTCAAAGTTTCACCTGACATCAAGCATTCTCTGCGCACCCTGCAATCGCAGGCGCCGGGCAGCCTGTCGGGAGGCGCCCCGCCGCCCCTTGAGCTCACAGTGAAGCTCAACATCGGCAAGGCAGCGCTGCTGCTGAGCCTGCTGAGCAGAGAGGATGCTGGCTCGGCCGCCCCCGCCCGCCAGCAGCGGCTGCTGGCAGAGCCGACGCCGCTGCTGGAGCTGGCGGCGGCTGCGGTAACGGGTGAGCGCTGGGGTCTCACGCATCTGTCCACATGTATGCAGCCGAGGGCTGCCTGGCTTGTAGCCGGCTGGCGCCCGGCATCTATTCACGCCACCCACCTTGCTGTGCTGCATTTCTCTGCAGCCGACGTGCACGACATGGGCACCGGCTGCATGGAGGGGACATTGAAGAGCGAGCTTCGGGTATGTAGACCGCTGCACCCCTGGGCTGCTTGGGGTGGCGCAACGAGTGCTCATTCCCGTCGCCAGCAACCTGGCTGGTCCTGGGCTGGTTGGCAGGGTATATTTTGTTGCTGCGCGCCTTTTCCAGTCTGCCACCCACCCACCCCTACGTTCCCAACCCTGCCTGTCCGCTCCCCCTGCCACGTGCTTTCCCCGGCAGGTGGCTGTGTTCAGTGGCATCAAGCTGGGGTGGGAGCCTCTTCTGGAGCCGTGGCACTGCCGGCTGGCCTTTGCTGCGCCGACCACGGTGCCCCCCACGCAGCACCACCGCCTTGCCATCAGCTCTACCCAGGGCTTGGAGCTCACAGTCACGCAGGCGGCAGTGGAGGCTGCAGCGCTGGCTGGCGGCGTGCTGCAGGCGGCAGCGGGGGTGGCCGAGGATCCGTCCAGCCTGGACGGCCGCTTGGAGCTTGCCTGCAGCAACGCAGCCTACAGTGCGGCCTACTGGCTGCACAACCAGACGGGGAGCACACTGGAGCTGTGGCTGGCAGAGGGCGATGACGTGGCACCAGGAGAGGGCTCCAGCCCGGGGGCCGGAGGGAGCAGCACGGCCAGGGGCAGCGAGACCAGCAGCGGCGGCAGCAGCCCCAGAGGGGACACGCCGTTTGCTAGCGCCAGCCCCTCGGCTGCGGGCAGCACCCGCGGCGGCGTGCCGCGCCTGCTAGAGCGGCCTCCGGAGCTTGTTGTGCGCCCGGGGGCGCGTGTGGTGTTGCCAGTCGTGGCAGCCAGCAAGGCACAGCAGCAGGGGCTACATGTGGGCACGCCCTGCCCCGTGGACGGGGTCAAGGGCCCGCCGGCAGCGGCGCCAGCAGCAGATTCATACCACCAGTTGCATCACAGCAGCACCAGGCTGGGCACTGCAACCGTGGGTGACGGCGCAGCAACGCCCAGTCAGCATGCCAGCTCAGCGGCCCTGCTGGGCAGCGAGGCGGCAGCACCGCGCACCCGCCCGCTGCTCTTCTTCCGACTGGCAGAGCAGGCGGGCGTCAGCGGGCCGCTGCACCTGGACAGGTGAGGTGGCTGCTGCATGGCGGGTGCTGTTTGCTTGGCCGTCAGTTCGTGCCGGTGCTGCCGTCTCTATTGGTGGCACACCTTGCTGTCACTGCTCAGAGTGCCCATTCATCTTCCTAGGGCAGAGGCTGCCTCTTGTGAGGCCTTCCAGCAACCCCTCGTCCTGCTGCCACTCACCATGTTGCAGGGGCTGCTTCCAGAGCTGCACTTCCTGCCCAGGCGTGCTGTGCGACATGGCAGAGGCCCAGCACGGGGGGTACACGCTGGCACTGCACTCGGGCGTGCAGGTGTGCCTACCTGGCAGCCTGTGTGCCACGTCATCAGCCCCCCTGGCTGCTGTGTGCTGTTGCAGTGCTTTGTTAGCTATCCATTACCATGGCTGGGGGGTCACAGCTGCCACAGCAAGCACCGGCAGATGCCAGCGCTGCCCAGCGCTGCTTAGCCTCCCCCCAGCACCCGCCCCGCTGGCTCAGCCAAGCCTGTCACCCAACCCTTCCCCGCCCTCTGCCCCCAATTCGGTCTCTGCAGCTGCGCAACACCACACAGCTGGCGCTCGATATTGGAGTGCAGACCCCCATGGGACTGGTAATGGAGCCACAAGCGCTGGGCACGCTACGCCCAGGTGGCACCATGTGGTTGCCAGCGCTGCGCGCGCACACCGGCCTGCTGTGCCTGCGCCCGTCGGGCGCCACAGGTGCAGCCGTTGTGGCAGCACATGCGGCGGCGGCACCGGCACCGGCGCCGCATGTGCCCTCTGCTCCTGCACTGGTGCCCGTGCCGTCAAGCAGCACCCTGCAGACAGCAGCTAGCTGGCACCCGGGGGGCAGCAGCAGCAGCCGCATCCCATCCCTGGCAGCTGACAGCCTGGCCGCGGCCGCTGCCCTGGTGGCCGGCAGCCACGGGGCGGCAGCTAACGCAGCTGCTGCGCCCATGCAGCGCATGCCGCCATCCAGCCCGTTGCTCTATTCAACCACCAGCCTGGCCTCGCCCAACCGAAGTGGCAGCGACTACCTGGATTTGGCATCTCGAGCGGTGGGCTTCCCGCACCACGGCGCTGCAGGCATGGCGGCAGGGGCAGCCGGCGGCGGCAGCTCCAGCGCTGCCGCACAGCACGGGCAGCAGCAGTTCGAGTGGAGCCCCGCGGTGCCACTGCAGGCGCTGCTGCGGCAGGCGGCGGGGGGCGAGGGCGGCGGCAGTGGTGCCGGCGGGCGGGGCGGGGCCCACGGCTTGGAGCGCAACCGTGGCGCCCGACAGCTGACCTGCCTAGCCACCTCAGAAGGCCAGGCGCCAGTGATGCTGTGCATGGGCGCCGTCCGGCTGGGCAGCAGCACTGGCAGCGAGGCAGCAGGCGGTGGCAGCAGCAGCGCCAGTGGCAGCGGCAGCGCCAGCAGCAGCTGGCAGGTGCTGCTGTCGGCGCCGCTGACGGTGCACAACGGTCTCCCTGTGCCAGCAGAGGTATCTCTGGTGGCCTGGGGGCAGCCACACCGCCTGCACCTGCAGCCCAACCAGCATGCCACGCTGCACGCTGTGGATGCTGCGCACGTGGAGCACGTCACGCTGCGTGCGCTGGGCTACCACCCCACGCTGCCCATCACCCCCGCCGCCCTGCCCGCCCTGGCAGACGCCGGCAGCGGGTACGCGGCAGCTGCGGCGCCGCCGCGCCAGCTGCAGGCGCCAGACACCGAAGTGTTGCTGCAGGTGAGGAGGAGGGCTGTCGTAATAGCTGTGGGGCAGGGGAGCAGGGGAGGACGTAACAGAAGAAGTGTGCCCAAGCGCCTGGCTGGCACCCATTCATCATTACGGTACAGCGCGGGTAGCACACGGCAGACGCAGGGCGTGCCCGCTCTGGCCTGGCCACGGCACAGCGCACCCCTCTGGACAGCTTGTTCACTGGTCGTCCTCCACCTTTTGCCCCTTTCAGGCGGTGGGCCACAGCCAGGCAGAGGTGCAGGTGTTTGTGCGACACTCGCTCGACACAGCCACAGGTGGGGAGGGGGGTAAGCAAGGGGTCAACAATGTCATGCGGGAGCTGCTGCTTGGCTGGCTGCGTGGCAGCTGCCAATGCTGCCATGCGCTGCGCGCTTGGGATGCCAGGACACGTTGGTGCAACCAAGACGGCCTCACCCAACTGCCTGCATGACCACGTGCCTCCATCTATGTGTTGCTGCTCTTGCTGGGTTGCCGCCCCGCTCAACCCTCACTCGCTGCCCTGCAGGCTCCCACACGCTGCTCTTCGGCTGCACGCTGTGGGTGCTCAACTGCACGGGCGTGCCGGTGGCGCTGCGCCAGAGCGGCGGGGCGGAGGGGCAGCTGTTCACGGAGAGCGGCGACTCCAACTACCAGCGCCTGATGGAGGATGAGGTGTGCTGCCTGGACTTTGTGTGTTGGTGTGCGGCGGGAGAGCCATGCGTGCCTGGGGAGGGCAGCGGCCCAACTGCTTGTGCTTGTCGTGCGCTGTTTGCACTGTGTTTTTGGGATCAGTGGCTCAAACCTCCGGCCGGCAGCTGATGAAAGATGAGGTGCACTGTCTGCTGAGCATGCTTGCTGAGTTGCATCGACGGCTGCCCAGCGGTGCCGCTCCCTCGCCCACCTGCGCGGCTTCTCACTGCTGCAATGATGCAGTGCCTCCAAGCACTGTGCCAATATGCCCATCACCTCACCGCTTCCCCCTTTGCAGGTGCCAGAAACGTGGCTGCCCCCGCTGGAGCTGCCAGGGCAGGCGCCAGGCACGCTGCGGCGCACCGCGAGCCAGGTATGCGGAGCACCAACACGGCCCATCCTGCACTGCAAGCACAGCGCATGCGGAGATGAACTGGATGCCTGCTGAATGGTGCCTGTTGATTGCCACGTGTGCCTTCATACTCGTCTGTTTCTGCACACCATGAGCTCCTCTCCCATCCTCGCTGCACCACTTCTCAAGCTCCTGCCGCCTTCAACCCGCCACTTGCAGCTGCAGTCGCCGCTGCACGCCCGCCAGGCGCCGCTCGCGGGGCTGCGCTCGGTGTCGCGGGAGGGCATGCCCAGCGCACACAGCACGCCCGTCAGCGCCGCTCCTTCGGGTGAGTGGTCGCCCTGTGCCTCTCCGACAGTTGGCGTCCTGTTGAGCAGCTGCTGCCTCTGTGGTCGTTCTTCAACATGGTCCGACAGCCAGCCTCCTACGCTTGGGGCGTTGGCATTGCCTCCCGCAAAAGCACTTTCCTGCATCACACTGCCTTGCTTGGCGCTGCGACCCTTCATATACCTACCCAGCTGCCTACCTCAGCCGGAGTACTCTGCATGCCACCCGGAAACTTGCACACATGCCCGCCCCGCCCGCCCGCCTGCCTGCAGTGGCCAACGTCAGCCGGGGCACCTCCCACGCTGACATGGCGGGGCTGAGCGAGATCCTGGAGGGAGGCAGCACCAGGTCCTTTGACTCCCGGCAGCCAAAGTGAGCTGGGGGGAGGCTGGGCGGCCTGGCTGTGTGGCACTGGTTCGGGAGATGCTGGTTGCCGATGCACACCATGGACGATGGTTCTAGTGGACACTGTCTTGTTTTGTCCACTGGGCCGCTGAGATCAGTCGGTCCTGCCCTCCGTTGATGGCCACCCTTGCGTGCAACTCCCGCTGCGCCACGCCCATCACATCATCATGCAGGCAGGTGCTGGGGCTCAAGCGCACGGTGTCGCGGGCGCGGGGCATCGCAGACAGCATGGAGGCAACCCCCGCTTTCGAGACACCCTCCAGGCAAGATCATGGTGGCTGGGAGCCCGGCTGGCTGCTGCTGGGAGTGCTGCGGCATGGGTAGCACGACTTCATCCGTAGTGATGCGGATACACTGGACGAAATCAGATAGGGCTATGGCAAAGTCGGTGGCGTTGCTGGTCATGAGGACAGGGAAGCACCCCTGTCTCGTGGGTAGCTTTAGACCCTCGTCTGGCTGTTGCCCGGCACCCCTGCCTCTCGCTGCAGGTGGCCCAGCATGCAGGGCGGCCTGCAGCCGCACCGCCAGCGCCTGCGCCTGCAGATCCGAGCCACGCAGGTGAGCCTGGGGCTGGTGGCACAGGGCAACATGTGTCACCCATCAGCCCTACGTCTCTGCCCTTGCTGCTAAAAACACCTACCTGCCTGCATGCATGCATGCCTGCTTGTCATACAAAACCGAACCGTACCGCACCACACCATTCCGCCCATCCATGCTCTGTCTCGCCAGCCCTGCTGCCTTTGCCCCGGCCATTTGCCCCTCATGCCGCTCACCGCCCCTGCCCCTGCCTGCACCCACCCCCTATGCCCCCTGGCTGCAGTGCCAGGCACCGCCGGGGCGCACCTATTGGTCGGACTCAGTTGAGTTGGATGCTCTGGGAGGCGCCGCCGTGGTGTCCGTGCCATCCCCGCTGCTGCCGCCCACTGCTGCCATCCCCGCCGCCCGCGCCGCATTCCAGATGTCAGGTGGGGTGGGCTTGTGGATGTGGGCGCATCCGGCCAGGACAGGGCAGGGCAGGGCAGGGCAGTCTTGAGGACAGCAGCTGATGCGCAGTCGTGTGCAGTGGATGAGCCCTCCATGGCAGTGAGCAATGATTGGAGAAGTGTGCACGTTCATGTGGAGCACATCCCACGCGAGCTCTCTCTCCTGTCATCGCATCCTTTTGTGCTCAGCTCTTTGCAAATCGCACCGCCGCCCCTGCCTGCCTGCCACCTGCGCAGTGACGGCCAGCCAGGTGCCGGGCAGCGAGGGCGCCCTGGCGCTCTACCTGCTGCCCCGCTACCTGCTCATCAACACGCTGGATGTGCCCATCCAGTACAAGCAGCAGGTGAGGGCGGTACAGGCAGGCAGTACATGCACCTCCGGTCGTGTCTGTGCAGGTCCTGAGGCATGCGTGTGTTTGAGAGGCAGCGATGGAACCTCCACATTAGATTTAGATTTCCAACCATGCTGCCTGCCTGGGCCTGCCCGTTTCTGCCTCGCACCGTGCAGGGCACGCAGCATGAGCGGGAGCTGGCGGCGGGCGCGACGCGCGCGCTGCGCTGGACCGACGCGCTGCGCGCGCTGCGGCTGTGCGTGCGGGTGCAGGAGGCGGGGTGGATGTGGAGCGGCGGCTTTGAGCTCGACTCGCCTGGGGACCTGTTCATCAAGATCAGGTGGGTGGGGCAGCTGCCTGGAAGGTGCTCAACAGTACCACACCGCTGGGGTCGGCGGGGCGATGTGGAGCTGCAGTCCTGTTCACCAAGGCTGGGTGGGCAGCTGCAGGGCAGCTTCTTAGTCGAACACTGTGTTGTTTCGCCACATCTTGGACGCTTGGGGGCTGAGCCTGAGCCAGGCATGCATGCCCAGGGCAGGCATTGTTGTGGAGCACCTGCGTCAACTTCACCCCCTCCTGCCTTGCCTTTGTACACCCCACCCCATTCCTGCCTCTCGACTCCCCTTCCTCCTTGGCAACACGCGCAGGCACCGCGACCGAGGGGTGACCATGCTGGTCCGCGTGGACGTTGCCACGTCAGCAGCGTCGGGCGTGCTGCGCATCACGCTGAGCCACCACCCCTCCGGCTTCGCCCCCTACCGAATCGACAACTGCTCCCTGGAGACCCTGCACGCCCGGCAGTACAAGTGGGTGGGCGGTGGGCAGTGCACCGTGCAGCCTGGGGGCAACTATAAGCGACAGCAGTCTGGAGCGCCAGTCCAAACATTTGGTCGTCTGGCGCATGCTGCCGTTACTCACTGCTGCCTCCTGCCCAACAGCTTTGTTCTACTTCACGTCACAAGCCCTTCCTCGCTCCCTCTGCCTGAGTCTCCCACCACACTCCACCTCACTTGACACAAGCCACGGGAGCAGCTGGACATGCTGCTGCCCTACTACTCCCTGACTCAACCGCTGCTGCCGCTGCTGCACCTGCCACCCGTGCAGGGTGCGGGAGCAGCAGGACGTGCTGCGCCCCTACTGCTCCCTGCACTACGCCTGGGACGAGCCAGCGCAGCCGCACAGGCTGGTGCTGGAGCTGCCGGGGGCCCGCGCCCTGGGCACCTTCAATTTGGACCAGGTGGGTTCAACCTGCTTGCTGAGGTGCAGCCATTGGACTCCCTAACGCCGCCCGGCTGTGCAGGCCTCGAGGTGGAATGCTGCAAAGGCTAGACTAGACTGCTTGCTGCCCCCTGCTGCGCCTGCTGGAACCTAGTGTGCACCCTGTGCCTGCTCGCCTTCCCCGCCTAGGAATTGGGGGTCCACTGCCTGGTCTACTGCTACTTTTCGGCGGTCGAGCAAACATCCCCATGTCTAGCTGGGATGTGGCAAGCTGGCACAGCGTGAAGGCCCCCTGGCATGCCGCTCTGTGTGCCTGCAGGTGGGCCAGGACAGGCTGCTGTCGGTGCCTGCCAAGCGCGGCGAGCCGCAGCGGCAGGTGCGGGTGCTGGTGCGCTCTGAAGGCCCCACGCGCGTGCTCACCGTGCTCGACGTGCAGCGGCACAGGTGGGTGTGCGGCGATGGGGAGGGTTGGTAGGGGGGCGGCATAGCTGGGCAGGGGATCTTCGTTGCGTGGTCAAGGGCTGCTGCCACCCGGAGTCGATGCAGCCGGCCCGCTTGCACTTGATTGTGCAGAGCGGGACAGTGTCGCAGCAGGCCATCTGTGAGATGGGCAAAATATCAGTCAGGCAGCGTCTGCGGCCATGGGGCAGGCGTGTGCACTCTTTCTTGCATGCAAGCTCCCTCACCTTATTCCTCACCTTGCCCGGCCTCCTGTCTTCCTCCTCTCCGCTCTCGCTCTTCCCTCCCACTTGGCACAGCTTGTTTGAGGAGCTGGGCTCCCCGCCACCCCCGCTCGTCAATGTGTTGAACCGCATCAGGCAGCCAGCAGCTGCATCCAGCAGCGACGGCGGCAGCGGTGGCGGCGGCAGCAGGCAGCAGCGCCCCTGGGACGGGTGGAGCCTGCCCACGCTGCAGGGGTCGCAGCAGCAGAACAAGCGGAAGAGCAAGCTGTCAGGTGCGCCCTGCACTCTTGCATGCGCCTGCTGTGGACAGGGAAGAGAACTGTAGCACCCCACAACCGGCACTGCACATGCCCTCCTCCTATGACCCTCACATGGTGTGCGCGCTGTGCAACCTGACTCGCCGCCTGCCCACCTGGCCTGCCTGCCCAACCACCCACGCCCTGCCGCGGCCTTCCCCGGCCTGCCTGCCCGCAGGCCTGCTGTGGGAGGTCAGCGCTGACCTGGCGTGGCTGGGGGTGTCGGTGGTGGGGGCCACCCAGGAGGTGGCATACCTGCGGGCAGCAGGGCTGCGTGCTGAGGTGGCGGGTACTGCAGCTCACCTGGTGGTGGACCTGGAGCTGAGGCAGCTGCAGGTGCGCTGGCCTAGGGCCTTGGGCGCCGGCCTGCACGCTGGGCGTGCAGATGCCTGCTGGTTGGCAGGGTGGCGGTCACCCTGCTCTTTTGTCTGCCCATTAGAGCCTGTGTGCGGCTCTGGTGAGGCCCCACAGACGAGCTGGCGTTACACCCGTCCTGCCAAGCCATCGGCCCCCGCGGCTGGTTGACCTCCTCTCCTACCTGCCCCTCCCTCCTCCCCCACACCCCTGTCTGTCCAGCTGGACAACCCCAGCCCCTGGGTGGCTCTCCCAGTCACCCTCATGGTGCCAGCCCCCGTCAGCCGGCTCACCAGCACCGTGGCGGCGGCCGTGGATGTGCAGCGGCGGCCCGCGCTGGCGGCGCGCCTGGCGCTGTGGCAGCGCCGTCCGGCGGGCGTGCTGTGTGTGGAACAAGCCGACCTGCAGCTTGCGCCAGTGGCGGTCTATGTGGAGCAGCAGCACGCCCTGCAGCTTGCAGAGTTTCTTGCCCACCTGGCATCCAGTTTTGAGGCGGCTGCGGCGGCTGCAGCCTCCGGGGGCATGCCAGCCGGGCCGGGCCACTCCGCCGCCCCGACCCCTGCAACTGTGGTTGGCGGCGTGGCAGCGCCCGGCAGCGGCGTGGGCGACGGCCATGGCAATGGCAGCAGCCGAGCGGCCTCGGAAGCCTCCTTCTATGCCGCCACCGACGGTGCTGCCGCGGGCGCTTTTGGCAGTGCCGCAGCGGCCGGGCTGGGCGGCGCGGCGGCCGTGGCGGCAGCCGCCCCGCGCCTGCCGGGGCTGCCGGCTGAGCTGGCGGCGCTGCTGAGCGGGCAGCCAGGTGCCAGCCTGGCGCCAGCGGAGCAGAAGGTGTACATAGATGTGCTGCGCATCGGCACTCTGGAGCTCACCATCTCCTTCATGCCAGCCCCCTTCCAGAACGACCCAGGTAGGGGGGGGTGGTTGGATGGCTGGCATAAGGCTTGCTGGTGCAGACCTGCCTGGTGCAAGCTGCTTGGAGTTGCCTGCCTGCATGCTAGCTTGCCAGCCTGCCAGCTGGATCAGGGCTTCGTCATGCCTGCCAGCAATGTGTGTACTACTACTCTACTCCCTTCCGCCAGCCGTTGCCGCCCCCTGCCTGTTGTCCGTCCACCTGTTGCTGCCCCCACTCATCACATACGCTGCCCCCCCCCCCTGCCCCGACCCCCTCTGCACCGTACCTCTGCACCCCTTGCGCTGCAGCGCACCCGCGGCTGCTGGCGCTGCAGCGCATGCTGAGCCTGGCCGACATCGAGGATGCGCGGCTGAAGCTGGCAGCCCTGGAGCTGCACAACCCGCTGATGGGAACCTCGGCGCTGGCGCAGCTGCTGCAGGTTGGAAGGGGGGGCGAGGCGGGGCGGTGTTACATGTGCAGCGCTGTGCCGGGTGTGGCAGCGGGCAGTGCGGGGGCGGGGCGCTGCGGATTGTGTGGCTGCGTGCAGGTGGGGCAGCGCAGGCCCGCAGAGAGGAGAGGGCAGCGGCAGGTGTAGTGGCGCCCCGCTGTCCTCCCAGCCCATCCTCTGCCCCTGCATCCACAACGCCACCTGCCACCCACCCAACCGCCCGTCCACCCACTGACCTTATTCAACTGGTGTTTTACTTCCCATGCCGCCTGCAGCGCCACTATACGCGCGCCCTGCTGCCCGAGCTGTACAAGGTTGTCGGCAGCGCCAGCGTGTTTGGCGACCCGGTACGCCTCTTCCACCACCTGGGCCTGGGCGTGTGGTCATTCCTGGCGTCGCCCGCAGCAGGTGGGTGGACACCACAGGGGGGCTGGTTGGTTGGGCGGCTGTGCAGAAATGCTGGCTGCAAGGGGTGGCAGGTTTAGCCTGCAGCTGAACAGGCAGCCACACGCGGGTGCATGCGAGATTGCCGTCTCCTGACTGCTTTGCACCTGCTTCCACCTTGCGCGTAAGCCTTCGCTGCCAGCTGACTTACACAAGCTTGCTTCCTGGATTGCTTGCCCTGCTCACTGGATGGCCTCCCTTGCAGGCCTGGTGGAGAGCGCCCGGCAGCGGGGCCCCCGACAGTTCCTGCGTGGGTTCGCCTCTGGCACCCGAGGCCTCTTCCAGGTGCCTTGCTGTATGTGTTGTTTCGCCACCTGGGTGTCTGCCCTGGCTGTACTGCTGCTGGCTGCCCTGGGCTTTCTTGGTTTGCCTCCGGGAACTCTTTTCAGACAGCTCTGTTTTCTTGTTCCAATACCAACCAGTGTCCCGTGCTTCCTCTCGTGTGGTGTGTCTGGATGCTCATGTGATGCTTGATGGTTGCCCTTCCCGCCCCCCGCAGAATGTGGTGTTTGCGCTGTCCAACGCCGCAACCAAGGGATCAACCGCTGCCCGCAAGACCATCACCGCTCTAGGCCTGGACCGCCTGCCGCAGCCCCATGGGGTTGGCTGGGCGGGCGCCGGCACCAGCTTCCGCCGCCGCCTGCAGCGCTGGGAGACAGAGGCGGGGCTAGCAGGCGGGGCAGGCGGCGGCGGTGGGGACACCCGAGCGCTTGCACCCGGCAGCGCAGCTGCAGCAGCCGCCGGCAGCGGCGGCGGAGGCGGGGCTGTCGTCATGTTCTGTCCGCGCGACGGACTAGAGGGGCCGCAGCTCGGCAGCGGCGACGGCGGCGTGCTCGGAGCGCTGCTGCTGGGAGTGGCTGGGCTGGCTTCAGAGCCCATTCGCGGTCTGGATGAGAGTGAGCTTGGGTGGTGCCAGCTGCCTCCAGTGCTGCCAGCATCCTTGCTGACTGCATGTGCGCTGTTCCCGCCTGCCGTGTGCTGGCCTGACCGTGCGAACGCAGCACACTGCTCACCTGCCCTCGCTGCTGTGCACCGCCACATCCCCGCCTGCTGTGCATGGTGCGGTCCCGCTCCCATTGCACGCTACGCTGCCTGCCTCGCACGCATGCCGCACCTGTTTACTTTCTGCCTTTCCCGCCCACCCACTTTCTTCTGCCTGCCTGCTTGCGCTTCCCCACCCCTCCTGCAGGCGGCTTCTGGGGGCTGCTGGGCGGCATCAAGCGGGGCGCCATTGGGGTGGTGGTGCTGCCCCTGGCCAGCCTGCTCGAAATGTTTGCTGGCACAGCCGACAGCATCCGACGCGCCGTTGCGGGCAGCAGCAACGTGGGCTGGGTGCGGCCGCCCAGGTGGGTGGCAGGCCGGGGGAGGGAGGAATTTGAGAGGCAGGGGTAGGCTGTGAAATGCTGGCATCAAGGCAAGCCAACCTTCTTGTTACAGGGTACAGGCTCATTCGGTTGATGACATGTCAGCCACTGGTATCAAAGTCCTGCGGAGGACCTGCCACCCACCCTGGTGCCCGCAGGTTTGTCAGCCCAGCCCAGCCGCTGGCTCCCTACAGCTGGGCAGAGGCCATGGGCCGCTGGCTCCTGGCTGAGCTGGAAAGCGCCAGCTTGGTGCACTCCGCACGGCGGCGACAGCAGTACCATCAGCAGCAGTACCGACAGCAGCAGCGTGCCACCACCGCTGCGGGCGAGGCGGCGCCCGGCAGCGGCAGCGGTGGCCTAGCGGCAGCGCTGCAGCAGCAGGAGCAGCCAGCACGGCTGGGGGCGTTTGTGCTGTGCATGCCGCTGGCAGAGCGCAGCTGCTTCATTGTCGTGTCGACAAAGGTGGGTGGTGCGGGCGGGCGCTTACCTTGCTGGCTGGGTGGCTGCCCGGCTGGCGGTAGATTGGATAGGCACGCTCTGTGGCCTGGTGCGCTCAGCAAGATCCCACCAAGCTGTTTGGCTGTTCTGCCAGCTTGCACATGTGCCTGAGGGCACGCAGGGCGCACACACAACCTGCCTGCCTGCTTGGTACCTTGCCTGTAGGGCTATCTGGCAACCTGGCCACCCACCCATGCACCCACCTGCCCCGCTGCTTGCTTGCCGTGCCCCCCCTGCCTCCCCTGTGCTCGCACCCTGCAGCGTGTGCTGCACATCTGTGCTCGAGATCCCACGTGGGTGCCCGTTGTGCGGTGGAGCGCACGCATTGCCGACCTCGAGCTGGTGGGGCGGCGGGACGCGCGCATCAGGTGGGCGGGAAAGGCAACATGGGCTGTTCCTGGCTATCAAGCACTGCCAGGTGGGCGTAGAGGCAGTGGGGAATGTTTTTGGCTATGAAGCAATGCCAGGCAGGGGGCGGCGGTGCAAGATTGGTGGGAGCCTGAGCTGGCCTGCCGGTCTGCGGCAACCTGCACGCAAGCTTTGGTGTGTGCAGGCAGCGCAGGCCCCGCAAGCACGAGCGGAGGTCTCCTCTCTTTTGTGGCTCTCCCACCCTGCCTCCGCCCCGCCTCGACCCTGCAGCTTGGTGGCGCAGCAGCCGTTGCGGCGGCACATTGTGCGCAGCAGCAGTGCGCTGCCGCGGGCGCTGGCCGATGTGCTCAAGGCGCCCCGCCCGCCCTTCTCCTACCTGACTGGTGCGTGAGGCAGCCCGCCGGGCAGGGAACGACGGTGGGATGAGCCAGAGCATCGTCTTCAAGAGGAGGGCAATGTGTGCGTCTCTGTTGGCAACCCCCTGCCCTGCTTCACCTGCTTTTCGGCCCTTCCAGCAGTCCCCACCCCTGCCCCGCCTGCTGCCGCTGCTGCTCCTGCAGTAGAGTGCGAAGCATCCGGCGATGCGCAGCGCCTGCAGTCCGCCCTGCTGCAGCTGCGGGCGCGGGTGCCGCCCCTGGCGACTTACGTGGGGCACTGCGCCCTGCTGACGCCGCCTGCGGGCTGAGCTGGCACTGCCAGGTGCGGCTGCTCCGCATGGGTGCACCCCGCCACATCTCCCTTAACCCTCCCCATTCCTCACATGAAATGCATCCTCTTCAACAACCCTTGTATGCACTGGCTACCTGTCTCCTTGCTTCGACACCTTGCTGCTCTCCTCTCATCAGCTCCGCATTCATCACGCACCACCCTAGGGTCAGGTGATTCAATTCCAATGTGTGCAAGCGCACCTCCTACCAGGCATCTGCCTGCTGCACAACTGAAGAGCGGCCAGGCCCACTTGCCGCCAAGTGACAGCACGTTTTGAGCATTACAGGCGGGGGCGCGGTGAAGAAGGAGCGGTGAAGAAGGAGCGCCCGGTGAGGAAGGAGGATAAGAGCGAAGCCGACAGGGGAGCGGGCAGTGCGGAGCAGAAAGCATGGGAGGTGGAGCAGTCACGGTGCGGTGTCAGGGGGTGAGGGCAGTGGTCAGGAGTTGGCAGCAGGGGGAAACGTGCAGTTCCTCTCAATCGCACTCCATGTCAAGGGCAGGAAGGGAGTGGGCAACATCTGCAGCCCCCGCCACCTGCCAGCAGCCAGGTGTAGGAGTTATGAAGAAGGGCTCAAAGCTAGGAAGGAAAGAAGCAGGTCATGCCTCCATCTCTTGCTGGAAGGGGTTGGCAATCTCCTCGGTCCCTGCCGTCGGCACAACCATCATCACGCTCGTGCCCCGGCACACAATCAGGCCCAGGGAGCGCGTGGCGTCCGTCACCCGCATGGGGTCCTCCGGGTCTGCACCGGCGCGTGTAAACAGTGGGCAGGGAGACAGGCAACTGGGGTGAGACCGGGCACAAGGGATGGGGCAGAGGGAGCGCGTGGCAAACCATCGCCCAGCCGCGTGAGGTGCAGAGGGTCTGCAAGGCAGCACGCGGCGGATTACAACAGTAGGAGGAGCGGAGACACATCATCTCAAGCATGCAGGCAACCAAAGCACGGTGTGGGATGAGCAGCCGAGCTTGCATACATCCACCCCTTGTGCATGAGAGGCTGGGGGAGGCAGGGAGCAAGACGAGAGGGCAGCGCGTGGTGCAGGGAGTGTAGCCGCCGCACATAACCCCCCACCGGTGTGCGGTCGGCGGTATGCTTGTGCGGACAGCAGGGGAGATCTGCTCTGGCACCGTGTTACATCCACCGAGAGGCTGGGGAGCGCCCTCCATGGGAAAAGAGAGCGGTGCGTGCACGCATGCAAGCAGTGCAAGGGTCCGGCCTGTCCACTAAGCCCCACTATGCCCAATGCCTCGTGTGTGCACCCAACATATTTCCCACTGCCTGCCCACTGCCCTACCTTGCCCTGAGCGCAACACGTGTCTCAGCCAGCCGATAGGCCATGTGCACACGGGTTACCCGCTCAACACTCCTGCACCTGCATCTGCCCGCTGTCACTCCCACACCAGCACCCCGCACCTCTCAAGTACTCCACAGCCTCATCCAGCACCAGGTTCAGCAGCTGGTCGTACCCCTTGAGCACTCCCACAACTGCAAGCCATGCAGTGTGACGAAGCAAGTCGTTATGGGGTTGAGCCTCACGCAGAGAGGGGACTGCGGGCAGGCGGCGCTTGAGCGGCGGCAGAGCCGGCGCCGGCTGCTCCCAGCGGCCTGCAGCGCGCACCTTCCCGCCCGCCGGCCAGCTTGACGCGTATGCTCTTGTCCACAAATTTGGACAGGTCCAGGGCGCTCTCCTTGCCGCGCCCAGCCATTGTCCCACTGCTGCCCGCTGTCCGAGGGGCTGTGGTGGTAGCAAGCGCTGCGACTGCCTCTTGAAAGCTGTCGAAGCAAACTCAGGGGCTGAAACTCGGAGCCCAAAGAGGGGCGATGGCGAGGGTCGGCTGTGCAGCGGTGATCACTTCCTCTGGAGCAACAAAGTGGAGTCTTATATCTGATGGAGGTTCTCATTCCTGCTGGGCGCTGCCCAAGGGGACGGCATTGGCCAGCAAGGCAATGATGGCGTGTGGAGCATGTGTCCGATGTCGACTCATTCTCGCTTCTATGCGTAGCAATTCAACTGTTCAGACGCTGCAAACACATTCAGCTTCAGCTCGCACACTCAAGTGTCGTCGGGTTATGCGCTGAGTCCGTGCTCTATTCGCACGGCCTGAGCCGGCACGCGGGCCGCCATGGCCGCGGCAGGCCACCGGCGCGTCGAGTTCGACGTGCAGCCCGCGGGTGCCTATGCCGTGCAGCTGAGGCTCACGCCCGCGCTGCTCGAGGCGCTGCTGCGGGCGCAGGAGACGGGGGAGGGAGCATCCATCCGCTTCGGCAGCCGGCCACAGGACAATGTGAGCGCATGTGGCCACATGGGGGTCGTGGGCAGGCCCGCCGGCGGCCGCCGCCGCTCCCACCCACTCGCTCTCCAGCAGCTGCACCCACCACTTCTGCTGCTTACACTCACCCCTGGCCTGCCTCAAACTCCACCCGTGTGGTGCTGCAGGCCATTAACGTGGGAGATGCCGACTTCCGGTTCACCGCGCTGCCTGAGCCCAGCTGCGACCTGCTGCACCTGCCCGCCGGCGGCTCCGCCAGCTTGGTGGGTGCTGTGCGCCAGAAGCTCATGGTTGCTCGAAACATGGAGGATGAGCGGCTGAGGGTGCGGGCACGTGGGGAGGAGGCGGAGCGGCGCGGGAACGAGCGCAAGGCACAGCTGCTGGACGGTAAACCCAAGCCCGGCAAGAAGGGGCCCGCTGCAGGCGCAGCAGCCGCCACTGTGGTGCAGCGCCGAGTGACGCCGCCGCCGCCGTCTGCACCGCGCGGGCCCACGCCCCCGCCGCAGCTGACCGCCAGCATGCTAGCGCCAGCGGCATTCGCGGGGCGGCCACCCACGCACCCTGGCAGCGGGGCAGCAGCGGCAGCGGCAGCAGCAGCGGCAGCAGCAGCGGCAGCGCCGCCAGTTGCGCCGCCTGCGGCCGCCGCCCCTGGCGTGCCGCCTCCCAAACCCATGCACAAATCGGCCTCTACTGGCAAGCTGGGCCTGACCTCCAAATCCAGCTCAGCAGCCAGCCTGGGGGCTGGGTCGCTACAGCTGTCGGCCAGCGCCCGCGTGCTGCAGGCCGCACGCAGCGGCGTGCCGCTGCGCCTCATGCTGATTGCCATCCTGGCGGAGCGGCCGATGTCACTGAGCTCTGTCAAGGCCGGTGAGTGGGCCTGCCAGGCAGGTTGTTTGGAATTCCGATGCGGTGCTGCAGCGCGGGCGCGGGAGGGTCACTCAGACGGACGATGGTGGGCGGACGTGCGAGTTGCGGTCCAACCGTTGCAGCTGTAGTTCAGCCGACGCGCTGTTCGGCGGGCGGCTGGTGACTGCAAACAGCCTGCTTCCGACCCCCTGCCAACCGACCCCCAACTCCCCCCATCCCTGCCTGCAGTGCTGGGCGATGCAGCAGCACGCGTGAAGGTGTTCAAGATGCCCAAAAAAGAGGAGCTGGAGCGCACGATCAAGGCAGTGGCTGGTGAGCTCCCACACACAGCGTGCTTACATGAGTTTCTCTCAGCTCTGTCTGTGTTCTGTCTGGTGCACCGCGCTTGTCCCAAACTGCTCTGGGCTGTCCAAACTGGGCACCGGACAGCCTGCAGCACAAGTATAAAGGGCCCAGCCTGTGTGTTGGCAGCAGCGCCGGGGTTGTGGCACTGACGTGCCCGCTCGCCTGCCTGCCTGTTCAGTTGTCTTCCATTACCAAGCCGCCTTTGCTCATGTGTACGCCCGCCGCCCTCCCCCCTGCCTGCCCTGCAGAGTTCCGCACGCCTGGCATGTATGTGGTGTACAGCATGCTGCTCAGCGAGCTCGATTCGCTGCCCACCGCTGCCCCCGAGAAGGAGAAGAAGCGCGGCCGCAGCAGCACGCCGCCGGAGCAGCGCGGCGCCTCGCCAGGCAACAAGAGCGGCGAGGCGGCGGGTGCCGTGGCGGCGGGCGCCGCGCCTGCAGCCGGCCGGGGCGGCAGCAAGCAGAAGAAAGTGGCGCCAACAGCAGCGGGGGCACCCGGGGGGGCTGCTGCGGGGGCGGCGGTGGCAGCGCGCAAGGCTGCCGCTGGCAGCAAGCGCAGCCGGCTCGATGGCTGGACGGATGATGACAGCGGTGATGAGGGACGCCCGCCAGCTGCACAGCGTGTGCGGCAGCAGGCGCCCAAGGCAGCCTCAGAGCCGGTCCCCTTGGCAGCCCCCGCCTCGGCCGCCTCGCCCCCCAGCGTGGGCGGCGGCCCCGCCGGTGGCAGCAGCAGCAGCGGCGGCCACGCCGCCGCCGCCGCGCCTGGCGGTGCACAGCGGTGCACAGCGCGGCGCAGCAGCAGCAGCCGGGGGTCTGACAGAGCGGATGACTCGTGGATAGAGGAGCATGCAGACCGGCAGCCAGAGCCTGCGGTGCCGATTGCCAGCAGAGAGGTGCGGGAGGGGGCTGGCTGGCTGTGCAGCCGGTGAGCTTGTGATTGGGGAGCGTAAGTGTACAAGTGCTGGGGGCCCCTCGGCTGTGCACCATCTTTCACCCTGCACAACCCTTCCCACACCCCCTTCCGTGTCTGTGCCGGCAGGAGCACCGGGAGCGCGAGGCCGCCCTCCGAGTTCAGCACGAATAACCATCTTGCCTCCCGCTCATCAACCTCCCATCCCCCTGCCTCTGTGCCTGCTCTGTGCCTGCTCTGTGCCTGCAGGAGTACCGGGAGCGCGAGGCCGCCTTCACCGCCAAGTACGAGGTCTACTTTGCCCTGCACCAGCTCATAGAGGCGCACAAGAAGGATTTCGAGGCGCTGGACGCCGCCATGCGCAGCGCCGGCAGCGCCGAGGAGCGCGAGAGGTGGGCTTTATCTCTTAGCTTCTTGGTTGGCTGCAAGGGCCGCCGGCGGGAGGGGCGGACGCGCAGAGCCGGCAGGCATATGCGTAGCACTCGCAATGTTGCAGCGTGGGAATGGCGCGTGACGATAGTGTGTGTTTGTGTGCGGCAACCAGAGCACTGCTCCTTGTCTCAGTCGGCATCATCTCATCAGGCTGCCACACCTCTCCTCCTGCAGGCACCAAGTAGAGCTTGAGCGGCTGCACAAGCGGCGTGGCGCGCGCGCCAAGCGCTGGGATGCGGCCTACAGGTGGGCGAGGGCTGGGGGTGTGTTGTGGCCTGCCTGCCTGTCAGCTTGACGGCAAGCCTGCCTGCCTGCCTGCCTGCCCGCCCCCTCCTCTTCAATGCAGCAGCCTTGCTTCTGGTACTGGGCTGGCATCACTGGGCTGGCATCACCCGGCGCCCCAACCTACCATCTCCCTCGCACTGTGTGTCCTTTTCCCGCTCATACATCCCGCCCCCTTTCCCCTCACCCTCTGCGCCCCCACTCCTGCAGGGTGCTTCACCAGGAGCTGACCGCAGCCAAGTCCCGCATGGCCGAGTTTGTGCAGCGCCTGCAGCAGCAGGGGGGCAGCACTGGCGCGCCCCTCGAGGCGCTGCCTGCGGTGCGTGTCAAGTGAAGCAGGGCCGCACCGCAGCTGCGCTGGTGTACCACCAGCCACCTGCGTGCATTCGCGCAGCCTCCCCTGGCTGCTAATTAGACCTGCATGCACCCGCAGGCCGCATCTCAATAACCCACCACCGCGAAAGTCCCACACTTGAGAGAGCACTTGCGGCAGATACCCGCCCCCCGCGCCTCCCCTACCTTCCTCCTCATCTGCCCCCCATTGAATGCACCCCCTCCCCCTGTATCTGCCGCCCCAATATTTCTGGAGGCCCAGCCCTCCCTCAGACCAACCCCTCCCCTTGTGCCACTACCGCCGCCACGCGTTTTGCACCCCCAACGCATGGCCCCCGCCCATACCTGTGTGCCCCCCACCTCAGCTTCCTCCCTACAATTTCTTGCCCCTTGCCCGCCTGCACTCAGCTCTCAGAGCAGCGGCGCTAGCGTGGCAGCCTTGCCTGCACCCTCTGCAGGCTGCCCGCTGCGCCCCTGACCCTCCTGAGCGCTGCTGCTGCCTCCTGTGTACTCCCCGCCGTTTACCACTCCTGGCCCGCGGGCAAGCGGCGTGCATGCACCGGAGCGTGCTCCACCCGCGTGCACGCCCTGCCCGCCCGCCTCCCGTGCTCTTTTACCCTCTCTCCGTCTCCTCTCCACACTTATCCCATGGCTCGTGCGCACACGCTCCCTATTCGCTCCCTCTTTTTTGTGGAGCCAGGGAAGTGTTGCCCACTACTGCCAGCGGGGCCTGCACTCCCCCCAACCAATATCTTCAGGGCACGCGCCTTTAGCGTCCCACCTTGCCGTCTTGTAGCCAGCGCAGCAGCGCCCTTCAGCGGGGCGCCGTCCCGCCCAGGCCCTTGCTTGCGCTCTTCTGATTGCTCGTCCGCTCGCTCCCTCGCCTGCTCGATCTCCCGCTCGCACCTGTCCTCTGTACCCCCCCACCCTGACTACTGCGCCGCATCCTTCCTGTTTTGCCCCTGTTTTCGTTTCCCTTTCCACCGTTGTTTGATGCACTGACATGACTGGCAGCACACCTGCACCTCCAGCCGCCCTGCACGGGCCGCCCCCTTGGGCGCCTGGCGCCCACCAAAGCACACTCTGTAATGGAGACGTTGTAACGCACAACTGAGCAGCACTGTACTGTGCTGTGAGGTCTTACATGCAAGTGAAGGGGCAGCAAGCGAGGGAGCAGGAAAGGAAAGCAAATGGAAGCCAGGGGGAGCAGCAGAGTGGAGCAGGAGCACAGAGCAGTCGGTGCAAAAAGGTAACGTCAGGGATGAGGATTCGTCAGGGTTGCCAGGCTGGCACCGCTCTCGACTGTTTACTCGTGCAGTGTATCCAGCTGCGCCACTTCTGCCCTGCAGGCAGGGGAGCAGCCGGGGCCCAACGGGTCTGGAGCAGCAGATGCTGGAGGGGCTTAAAGGCTGGAAGCAGCAAGCACAGAACCCGTCCCTTGGCTGCCGCGGCAGACACCACCGTTTGCTTCGCTACAAATTGCGCCTCGCTTACTGCACATTCTCGGGCCAGCTCAGCTCAACTCGAACAGCCAATCCCAATAGAGAAACAAGCTTGGCAGCAGAAAGCAACCTTGCAGGCCCACCCACTTGAGCTGCTCCATCTTGAGCCCCATGCTGCGCTGCAGCTTGCCACGCTCCTCCTCGCTGCAGGCGGGAGCAGGGCAGCACAGCAGGCAGACAGGGGAGGCTCAGCACGCAGGCCAGGAGCAGGGCAGCACAGCAGGGAGGCAGCCCTGGAGGCTCAGCAAGCGGGCCGTGACACTTCCATCCCACTGCATTTGCAAGGTCTCCACTCTTGTAGGGCGTGCACAGCGCGAGCCGCTGGTGCCAGAAGCCCGGTGAACGGGGCGCTGCCGCCTGCGCCGCTGTGTTGAGGGGGGCCACCCAACACCACAGTGCACCTGAGCTGCCCCAGCACGGCTTGGTAGCGGTCAAGCACGTCCTGTACCGCCTTGCGGGCTGTATCGCACGACTCGTTGAAGTACACGGTCTCTGGAGGGCGGGCAGCGGTGGGGGAGTGGAGGAGGGGAGGGAGAGGATTAGGGTGTTGAGTTGAGGGAGCGCAGAGAGGCGAGGGAGGTAGGAGGAGTTGGGGCCATGTGCGGGGTGCCCTCAGGGCAACGGTCGCGCAGCGACGTGATGCTTGGACTGCACAGCGGATATGTGCAGCAATGCAATGATCCACCTCTTCCCAGAGCCGTTTTTTTGTCAGCCACACCCTTGACCACCACCCACCCGCCTCCTCCTGAGCGTATTCAATTTCATCACGCGCTTCAACAAACATCTCATTGATGCCCTCAATCTGCAGGAGGTGGGCGGGGCTGGTGGATATGCAACAAGGGTTGCAACATGTGCAGACCGGGGAACACCAGAAAGGGAGCAGGCGCCTGAGGGCAGGCCGCATGTTGTCTGCATCGAGTCTCGGGGGAGGGTATGCAGCAGTGGCGGCAGCGGCGGCGGCGGCGGCAGCAAAACCCCTGGAGGCTGGCGCTGCACCTCGTCCTTGAACTCTTCGACTGTTGAGTAGCTCCGGAGCTTCCCCTGAATCAGGCAAGGCAGTTGCAAGCCGCGTGCAGCTGCTTGCCGCCAGGGCACCCGCAGGCCCAGCCGCTGCGCTAGTAAAGCAAGAGAGCTCATTGTGGGTGATCAATTCTGATCCTACGGAATGCCAGGCGCAGAAATGAGCAACGGAGGAGTGTGGCATTGGCAAAGCACCAATGGCGCCAAGGAAACTCCCGCTCAACCACTCTTTCGCACTTTTGATCGCCTTCCATTTGATTACAGACCCGTCCAATGCGTGCCACAACCACTGCTGTTGCTGGGCGGCAGGTGGCGAGTCGCTTGCCGCCCAGCGGCAAGCCTGGCCCGGTCCCTCGCCCATTCCCGGCAACCCAGACACGCAATGCAGCACGCCGAGGCATTGTTAAGGCGGATCAGCCAGCCGCTCTGCCCGACAGCCCTCCACCCAGCGCCGCCGCACCGCCGCCCGCCGCCTCCACCACAGCAAGCGCAGCAACCAATGGCGGCGCCAGCAGTGGGGAGAGCCTGACAGAACGCATGTTCCGGCAGATGGAGCAAAATGCTGCAGCAGGGGCGCAGGGTGAGCGCAGCCGTTCCACTATTGGGGTGCTCACCCCGCCAGCGGCAGCTGCCCCCTCCTCTTCCTTGCCATGTCGGTGCACCTCGCCAACAAAGCCTCCTTCCATCCCGCACTACACACTGCACAACGCATCGTCGCCCACCGCAATCCTCCCTGCATGTCCCCTGCGTGCAGCCCAGGGCGCCGGCGGCGCCACAAGCCTGCAAGCGCTCCGCCGCGCAGACGCCGCCTGGCGCGAGCTGCGCACCCGCCGCACATGGGGCGCCAAGCCAGAGTTTGTGCGCCTGACCCGGGAGAAGCTTGGGAAGCCCACGGATGTGGATGTGGTGGTGTGCGGAGGCACCCTGGGCATCTTCCTGGCATGCTCCCTGCAGCTGCAAGGTGCGCCAGCAGCGGGCGGGGCGGGCGGGGCCGGCACGGGCGGGCAGGCCTGAACAAGCCTTGGTATCGCCTGCCCAGGGGGGGTGCCTGCACATCCCTCTTGCATGGGGTGCGGTGCGTCTCAGGTGTTCACTCATGCTGCCATGCGGGTGCACCTGTTGAGTCCGTGGAAAGCATGCCCGTGGAGCCTTCCCACATTCCTGTGCCCACCCACCTCCTCTCCTGCAATTCTTGCCACCCGTCCCCGACACCCACCTGCTCCCCCACCCACTCAATGTCCAATGTGCCGCTGCTGTCCTCCGCAGGGCTGAAGGTTGCGGTGCTGGAGCGGGGGCCGCTGCTGGGGCGCGCCCAGGAGTGGAACATCAGCAGGAAGGAGCTGCTCGAGCTGGTGAGCCTGCTTGGTGTGCTGGCAGTAGCAGCGGGTGTGGTGTGGTGGTGGCGGGAGGGAATAGTGGAGCACGAGGCAGTAGTGAAGCATCAGAGCAAGTAGCTGTGGGAGCTTGGGTGTTGGTGCCAGCTGGCCTGCTTGCTTTGGCTGGAGGGGCAGCTGGTGCCAGCTGCCAGGAGCAGGTGCATGTGGTGGCAGGCAAGGCCAGGGAACAGGACGTTGACAGAGTCAGTCTAGCCCCGTTCTCACAACTGCACACCTCCGCCACTTGACGAGATTCTTCAGTTCAGAAAGGGCTCAGGGAGGCTGCCAACTGTCTTCCCTGTCCGCGACTTCTCTGTCATCCCCACCCCTTCCGACTGCTGCATACATCCTTCCTCCGCCACATGTGCCTGCAGGTCGAGCTGGGCGTGCTGTCTGAGCAGGAGGCGGAGGAGTGCGTGTCTGTCGAGTTCAACCCAGGTGGGTCCTGTTGCATACTGCCGCCAGTCGCACCCGTCGCCAGCTGTCGCCCGCCATTGATTCCAGCCACCCGGTTGCACACCCGCCAGCTGTTGCACCACTGCTGGCAGTCGCACCTGCGTCGCCAGCCATTGTCGCCCGGAGTCACGCTTTTCCAGCCACTTGCCGCGGGACTGCATCCGCACCAGCTGCCAACTGGGGCAGCGCACAACGGGCTGTTCCATCATCGCTACATGCTGCTCTGCATGGCCTGGCAGCACTGACGAGGGGATCGCCCACACAGCATCACGCCTGCCTTCCCGCCAACCAGCACCTTGCCTCCCTGCCACAAACCCTGCCTGCCAACCATCATCCGCCTTCCAGCACCTCCCTGACCCCTGCCGGCCTGCCCTCACCCCCGCCACCGCAGTGCGCATCGGCTTCTACGGCGAGCCGCCACGAGGGGGCGCCGAAGTCATGACACGGGACGTGCTGAACCTGGGAGTGAGCCCCGCACGCCTGGTGGAAGCCGCACGCCGGCGCTTTGAGGGGGCAGGCGGCCGCGTGCTGGAGCGCACGCCGCTGAGCGGTGTGTGGGTGCACCCCGACGGTGTGGCGCTCCAGTTGGGCTCGCCCGCCGGCCCTACCAGCAGCAGCAACGGCAGCAGCGGCGGCAGCAACGGCAGCAACGGCAGCAACAGCAGCTCCTCCGCAGCCCAGCAGCAGCAGCAGCAGCCAGAGCTGACG
The DNA here is from genome assembly GCA_029339195.1 of Micractinium sp. NFX-FRZ. NCBI lineage: Eukaryota > Viridiplantae > Chlorophyta > Trebouxiophyceae > Chlorellales > Chlorellaceae > Micractinium > Micractinium sp. NFX-FRZ. Next base: position 98,072 of record JAPTJF010000176.1, read on the forward strand.
GCGCGGCTGCTTCTGGACTGCATGGGCCATGCCTCGCCTATCGTGCAGCAGGTGCGGTGGGGCCACAAGCCAGACGGCATTTGCCTCGTCGTCGGCTCCTGTGCCCGCGGCTTTGACCCTGCCCACAACACGACTGGCGACGTCATCTTTACAAACAGCCACAGCCAGCCAGAGGCTCCGGCCGCTGCAGCTTCCAGCAGTGGCGGCGGCGGCGGCAGCAGCGCGGGGGAGCAAGTGGTGAACACGCAGCTGTTTTGGGAGGCCTTCCCGGCGGGCAGCGGCCCGGGTGACCGCACGACCTACATGTTCACATACCTGGATGCCGTGCCCAACCGCCCCTCCCTGGAGGCGATGATGGAGCTGTACTGGAAGCTGATGCCGCAGTACCAGGCGGTACCGCTGGACAACCTGCAGCCGCAGCGCATCCTCTTTGGGTGGTTCCCCACGTATCGTGCCTCCCCGCTGCCCCCCGCCTTCCCTCGGGTGCTCCAAATGGGCGATGCCAGGTGTGGCGGGGTGTCTGTGTGGGGCAGGAGGGGAGGGGGAGGAGGAGGGGTGTCGCGGGGCAGGGGGTAGGGTGCCTGTGCCCTTTCCCCTTTCGTGGCAGGGCCTGCCCGCCTGCCTGCCTGCCTGCTTGCTTTGCTGCCAATCTCGCTGCTCTGCCGGTTCACTCGAGCCCACGCACCCTCGTACACAGAGGCCGCTGCTCAGCAGCAACAGCTCTGACACCCGGCTCCTAACCGAGAGCGCACCCCTCAGTAGCCGCCGCATCCCATCTCCCCTCCTCCACCTACGCTGCCCCGGGCCCGCAGCGGCATCCAGTCCCCCCTGAGCTTCGGCGGTTTCGGCGCGCTGACCCGCCACCTGGGCCGCCTGACGCGCGCCATCACGGAGGCGCTGGAGGTGGATGCCCTGGGGCCCAGGAGCCTGGGCATGATCAACACCTACAACCCTGGCCTGAGCGGAGCCTGGTGAGTGCGCCTAGAAAGTCGGCGTGCGTGTCTTTTTATGGCTGGGCCGGTGGGAAGGCCGGTGGGGGCAAGGTCGGGTGCCACTGACCTGCAGGCAGGCAGTTGCTGGGAACCGCTGCCCACCACAGCCACCAAGCACGCAAGCACGGTGCATTCCCCCCGCCCTCCATCCCGCTCCCGCCGACAACCCCCTTGCCTACGGCCTGCTCTTGCCGCAGGATGCTGCAGCGCGCCATGAGCATTCGAGCGGATGCACGCGGGTACAGCCGGGAGTTTATCAACCGCCTGCTGGCAGAGAACTTCAAGGCAAGCTAAGCTGCAGGCAGGGGTCGCAGCGGCTGTGTGGTGCAGGGTGGCGCTGTGCAGAGCTCTCTGTGTCATGCTTTTGATGTCGGAAGGGGCTAAAGCCGGGAATTCAGCACACCGACTGCTGGCTGAGGAGTTGGAGGCGGGCCAAAGACCGGGGCCTTGATGGTGGCTACAAACGTGGAGGCTGTTGTAGCCAAACCCAGCTCGCCCCGCACCTGCCCGTGGCTGTCATCACCAACAACTTCACGTGTGTATTTACAATTCCTGTGTATTTACAATTCCTTGTTCCATCCCAACCTTGGACGTGTGGGCTGCAGGCGATGGAGCAGCTGGGAGATCCGGTCCTGAAGCCCTTCCTGCAGGACGTGATCCAGCTGGGGCCCCTGCTCAAGTCGCTCACCAAGCAGGTGGGTGGGTGGGTGGGTGGGGCATTCTCAAACCCTGCTTTCCCCTGGAACATGAACTGCTGGGGCCACCACACGCAGTGCTCGCAGGTGGTAGCTTTGCCGCGCAGTCCTCCCTTCTACGCTGGTTTGATGGGCAGCCAGGTGGCGCCTCCCGGGCGAGAGGTACTTTGGTGCCCCCCCTTGCGTATGCCCTCTTGTACATATGCCCGCCTTGTGCATATGCCCCCTTATGCGCATGCCCCCTCCATGCTTGTGCCCCCTCCATGCTCATGCCCCCTGCAGATGGTGCAAGACCCTCTGATGGTGCCCCAAATCCTGCTGCGCGTGGGCCCCGCCGCCATGGCCGACTGGCTGCTGCACCTGGCGGGCCTGGCGGTGTACACCTTCCTGCACTGGGATGTCCAGGTGGGGTGGCAGATCGGCCAGCTGTGCTGCTTGTTTGCTTCGAAGCAGTGTGCCGATGCCCATGCATGCACCGCTCCGTTGCGGCACTGCTGCGTGGATGCTGTGGGGTGCCTCTGGCGATCGGCAGTGTCAGTAAGGTGCCTTCCCCAGGCTAGGGGGTGACGCTTCCCCCAGGCTAGGGGGTGACACTGTGCCCCAACAGCCGCCATCTGTGACCCTGCCTCAACCCGCCCCGCCCCGCCTTCTGTTTGCTGGCTTGCGTTCAGAAGTACAAGCCGCTCATCGAGAAGCTGCCCCCCAAGCCACGATACATGATGCGCCGGGCCATGGAGAAGTGGGAGTACGGCGCCGGGAAGGACTTCAAGCTCTAAGGGTCGCACTGCGCGCAAGCGGGCCTGCTTGCATTCGCTTGTGAGGCGGGCAGGGGGCCGGCCGGCCGGCAACTGCGCCCGCCTGAGGCTCCGGCCTGTGGGGCAATGCCGGCAGCAAGCTTCCTCATCTTCCAGCACTGATCATCTTCCAGACCGCAGCCACTAGCTCCTCCTGCCAGCAGAAACTGATCCTGGCTGTGGACACTTCGTCCTGAGTATACACATGTTTCTTCAACTCTGCTTCTGGCTCTGCCTTCTGACGTCGGCTCGTGCACTGACCCTCTGGGCACTGCTTGTCGATTTCCTTGTTCTGGACATCTGAAACGTTTGTAAACTCATACCATGTCAGCCTTTGAACATTATTACACGCCCAGGAGGCGCATTGGGCCAGGCCAGAGCCAGGGGACTCTTCCTAGACTGGTCCCGTCGCTGTGGGTGCCCAGAGGCGGCGGCCGCCAGCATGGCGGCAGGGCATGAGCGGCGGCCTGCATCGCCAGATGTGGATGCGGCTTGAGCCTTTGCTCCATCTGGTGCGCGTACGCTTTGTACATAGGAGCACAGTTTACCCCCGCGCGCGTCGCATTTCCCCTCCCCGGCCAGGAGAAAGCAGCAGCTCCTACGAGTGGCAGCCTGATTGTGAATGCTTTTAGCGGCGCCCGGTTGGCGCGCGGCTTTAGGGCGCACCTGGGCTGGCGGCGAGAAGGCGCCGGCGCTAGCCCGTTGGCGGCGGCGGCAGACGCTGCCGCAGCGCACACAGTTAGCAGTCATTCGCACTGAGGAGCTCGCTGCTGAGACACACGTGGCTGAGGGCAGTGCACCAGACAGTATGGTTGGGGAGCAGGCGGCAGGGGAGAAGCACCAGCCGTGCCGGAGCGGCGGCGCCCTATCCCTCCGGCCCGGCGGGGCGGAGCAGGAGGTGAGAAGCTGCTTACTGATTGACAAGACACACGCTTGCCCCAGCCGCTTGGCAGGCACCCCTAACATTCCATTTCTTGCTTTGTATTTAAACCGTGCGCCCAGCCTGGTGCCACGTTAAGAGCCTGCTGCTGTTGTGCTGCCACCCGCCGCCCCGCTCCGCAGGTGCCGCGCACGCTGCCCCAGGCGCTCGCCACCTTTGCCTCCCACCCCTCCACCCTCCTGATCCTCTGCGGCCTCTCAGCCCTGCTCTACCTGCGGGCACAGCAGCCGGTGCACCTGCTGGCGGATGCCGCCGTGGCGGCGGCCGTGGCGGCCGGCTGGTGCCTGCAGGTGCGCCCTGGGAGCTGCGGAGCTCGGAGGATGGCATGGCACGGCATGGCGTGGCACGGCTGCTGTGCATGCACCGGCGTCCTGGAAGTCCCGGCCCTGCTCTGCCTGCCTGCCTACCCAATGCTGACAACATGCTGCTTACCTGCACTGTGCACACGTGCGTGTGGTTGCTTACCTGCACTGTGCACACGTGCGTGTGGTGCGCTCCCCGGCCCACCCGGTGTCATGCAGGAGTGGGCGGTGCACGCGCTGCTGCTGCACTCCACATTTGACTGGGTGGGGCGGCGAATTCACTTGGGACACCACCAGCGGCCCTACTTTCATGTAAGAGACACCTGGCGACACGTGGCGACACATGTGGGCTTGTCTGAAAGTGGGAGAGGGGTGAAGGGCGCAAGTGGGTGCGTGGTACGCCCGCCCGCGCCCACAAGTGGGTGGGTGAGAGCGCCCAGTGCCGCCGCCCCGTTGCCCACCTTCGGGTGTGTGTAGGTGGTAACTGCACCAACCTCTGCCTCGTCTTCCCCTCGTCTGCTCACTGCCCTCTTTTTCCAGGTCTCAATTGACGACCCCCCCATTGTGCTGGCCTTCATGGCCGTGAGCACCTCTGCTTTCCACCTGGCCTTCCGCGGGTCTGAGCTGGCGCTGACCGCCAGCCTGGCGTACTTCTGCATGGGCCTGGCGTACGAGTGGACGCACTACATTGCGCACACGCGCTACATCCCGCGCAGGTGAGGGTTTGGTAAGGGTTTAGGCTATGGGTACCGGCCAGGAGTTGAGCATGGCAGCACATGAGAGACAGCAACTGCGAGTTACCCGGTCGAGGTTACGGTTACAGGGCAGGCGGCGAGCCGAGCATGGCAGCAGCTGAGAGGCACAGCAACGTTGGCTGACCTGCTCCTGCGTCACCCTTTCCTCGGTACTGCAACCCATGCAGCGCGGCGGGAAAGCGCATCCGCATGCACCACATGCTGCACCACACGCGGAACGAAGCGCACTGGCTGGCGTTCATCGTGCCGCAGGTGGGCTCGAGGGGGCACGGGGCTGGGGGACTCCGGGGCATACCGGGGGGTGGGCTGTGATTGTCGCCAGGGTGCGTGCCGCCAAGTGCATACCTGAACATCACAATGTGGACTGGTCAAGTAACTCCTCACACTCATATGGTCATCTGTCCCCCACATTGAGTTCCCTGAAGCATGAACAGCAGCACACGCCCCCTTGCATACATGCACGATGCACGCATACCTCTTTGGTGCCTACACGCACTGGGCGCCAAAAGAGCTGACGCACAGCAACCTCCGGCACGCTCACACCTGCAGGTGGACGCTCTGTTTGGGACAGCCCCCGACCCCACCACCGTGCGCATGAGCGACCTTGCAAGGGCTTCCCTCAAGTCGGCACGGGGCGGCGGCGCCCCCTGATCTGCCCGCTGTGCCCAGCCTGCTGCGCATGGCATGCACTGGAGCCCAGCTGAGCCTGGTCTGGCGTGGCTTGGCTGCTGAGGGGTGCGCTGGCTGCCACCCGAAGGCCACCTGCACGCAGGCTCTGACTATTGTGCATTGAACAGCCGGGCGGCTGGCTGGCAGCCTGAAGTCGCACCCTCTTTCACCCCCCGCCCCCCCGTCGTTGTTGTGTACCAGTCTTGCTGCTCACTGTTTGCAAGTTTTTTGCAATGCTGAGGTTCTTTTTATTCCTGATGTTTCTTTCATTCACGTGGAGCTGCCCCCGTGGCATTGCTCCTGCCCTGACCATCCTGCCATTGGTCTTGTGCATGCCTCTCCCTGCGCCTTTCTCGCACCTGCGCCTGCCCCTGCCCTGCTCGGCACCTGCCCTTGCCCCTGCCATTCGCTTTTGCCCCTGCCCCCTGCCCCTGCCCCTGCCCCTGCCCCCTGCCCCTGCCGCGTCCCTGCGTCTCACCCTTCCCCAGCACTTGCTCGTCATGTGGCTTAACTCAATCCTGCTGCTGTACGCATTGCATTGTAAGTGATATCCCATCAAACACTGCTGCCAAGGCGCGTATCGTCACGTGGGCCAGCTGTGCCCGGCGCAGCTCAGGCACTGCCACACTGGCACCTGTGCATGCGCCGCTCACCACGTACCGCGCCCGCCAGCCTGGCAGGCAGTACCAGCTGACCCCGGTGCTATCAAACGCCTGCATGGGCGCACAGAAGGTTCCGGGTTCCATCCGACTGCCATCCCTCGTGCGACCACCACCAACGCAGCTGGCTGCTGCAGCGGCGGCAGGAACCGTACGCACTAGCCATGTATCTGGGCCCTTTCCTGCCTCCAAAGCCGCCGACATTACTGGGGTGCCATGCTATGCTGGTGCTGTGCTGGTGGACAAGGGGCAGCACCAGCATGCGCTGTGCTGTGGCAACTTGGGGGCTTCGACAAAGGTCGGCGCTGGGGGCCCAGCCCGCCCACGCGCCGCCGGCAGCGCTGGCCTCAAGGCGCCAGGGCTGGCCTTGGCCATGAATGCACTGCCCGTTCCGACTGCCGCTACTACTTGCCACGCATTATCAGTAATGGTTTTATTGATCAGTGCTATAGAGACGATCTTGGCGCACTGCTCGGGCTTCACAAGTGGACCTGTTCAGCAGCTGTTCAGGGCCTCACATCTGCCGAGTAAGGGTTGGCAGCTGCCACTTCAGCTGCCTTAGATGCGCGTCAAAGCTGCAGTGAAGTTGCGAGGTCTCACGCGGCGCCAGGCAGACTTAAAAGGCTTCCATCCAGGCACGGTGCGGCATTCGAAGAGCTCTCCCGTCAGCACTCTGCCCTCTAACCTAGCAGGCCGAAGTGCTCGCGCTTCCGGTGCTTGAAGGTCGCGGAGCTCTGCCGAAAATGGCCCAATCTCGAAGCATTCGCCGGGGTGCAACCTCTCCGCTCCTCAAAGGAGGCCTGGCGCTGGTCGCGCTGGTGGTACTGCTGGCTCCTTCGGTGAGTTCGGTCTCCTCAGGATTTATATCGGGCGCCAGCACTCAGCACAGCACTGAGAAACGCTTTCCAGTTGCGCCAGACAGCCGCGGACGCGCGGCGCATGCCAGACCTGTGAAGTAATGCCTGTGTGGCCCACGGGGCCCGCGGCCGCCACTTGCCAGCTCAGCGCGCACATAGATTCTGTCTCTCGCTACCCTGTCACCCCTCCCCCTTCCTGGCACGCAGGCGCATGCCGGCGCGGTGTTCGAGATTCGCGAAGAAGTTACTACAGACGCCAACAACTTTCGCTTCAACTTCGGTGCCCCTGCTGCGGTGAGCCTTCGCTGAACGCCGCCAGTGCCCTGCCTGCTCGTTTTTTTTCTGGCGCAGTGCGGTGGGCAGGCAGGGGGGGAAGGGAGGGGCGGGTTGGGGCAGAGCCAAGCAGGGCAGCTTCCCACCGATCCCACGACGCTCGCCTGTGCCCTGTGAGATTGTGGCCGGTCGGGTCGGTCTGCCGGGCAGGCGTGGGGGCGGGTGAGTCGGGGCAGCCCCACCTGGCAGGGTCCGTACCTGGGTACAATAACCTGCCTGCCTTACGAGCCTTCTAGACGCCATGTGCCCTACTCTGCCCGTCTCCCTGTGCAGAGCCAGACCAGTGCCTTCCCCGGCGCTGGCACCGTCCAGCGCAGCGGAGGAGTGGGCGCCGGCGCCTTCTTCAAGTCCAGCGCCATCCCCCTGGCCATCTTCACCCTCAACCGCTGTGCCGCGGTGGCACCTCACATCCACCCCAACTCTGCCGAGACCCTGTTTGTGCTCAGCGGTGAGTCAGGAGCCGCCTGCCTGCCTGCCTGCCTGCCTGCCTGCCTGCCTGCCTGCCTGCCTCCCACGCTGGTGGCCTGCCTGCCTGCCTGTCTGCCTGCCTCCCATGCTGGTGGCCTGCCTGCCTGCCTGTCTGCCTGCCTCCCATGCTGGTGGCCTGCCGGACTGCCTGCCTTCTTGCTGTCGCGGTGCCGCCAACATCGCGGGGTGCTCAAAACAGCCCTGGCACCTGCATCAACACCAGCTGCATGCTGACTCCCTCCCTCACTTGCTGCTACACTTTGCTGCGCCTGCCATGCCATGCTGCGCCATGCTGCGCCACGCTGTGCTGTCCTGGCACATGCCTCCACCAGACGTGAGGCACGGCAGACCTGTCACCGATGCCCCGCACCTGCCTGCCTGCCTGCCTGCCTGCCTGCCTGCCTGCCTGCCTGCTCTACTTCTTCCTCACTGTGCCTGCCATGTTGTGCGTGCTGCTGCAGGCAAGATCCGCATCTACCAGTTCCGTGGCGAGGAGGACGGCACCAATGTCCGGGTCACAGACATCAGCGCCAACCAGGCTGGCTACATCCAGCAGGGTGAGGCGGGGGCGCCGGCTGGGGCCCCAGTCAACAGAGGGTGCCTGGCCAAAGGCAGCCGCCGGCCTGAGTTGCCATCAGCGGTGTGGGGCCGCTGCCAGCGTGCCTGCACGATTGAACAGTGCCCTGCCCAGCCCGCTGTGGCACCATGGGCGAGCTGTGAGCCCTCAAGCTGTGCCCCTGGCCTGTAGACAGGTAGAGTGCGAGCCGATGTCAGCCTCAACCCTGCGGCAGCCCCCGGTGCTGCCATCCCATCCGCCTCCTGTTCACTCTCGCCCTGCCTGCGCATGCCCGCAGGGGCGTATCACGCTGTGGAGAACATTTCTGGTGGCACCACCAAGTTCCTTCAGATCTTCGACCATCCGCAGGGCGGGTAAGGCCGGGGCCAGGGCCCGGGCTGGCAGGCAGGCAGGCAGGCAAAGCAGTAGAGAGGCTGCACAGTGCAGTATGCAGCTTCCCAGCCGTAGCGCTGGGCCACCAGACCGGCACCTGTGCCCCGCCTGCCATTCCTTGCCCTCTCTGCGACACCCGCTCGGGAACCGCGCCACGTCAGCGGCACCCTCCACAGCTGACGCTTCCAGCTCCAACCTTGCTGCGCCCCCGCGCTAACCCCCGCCCCCCATTCCCCATTTCCCCCGCCCTTGCAGTGCCGTGTTTGCCGCCCCCGCCCTGGTGGCCCTGCCCCGCAACATCGTCAACTCCGCTTTCTCCAGCCCTGTGCTGGGGGCGGGGGTGACTGGGAAGGGCACCCTCATCAACGTTGCCGGCTGCTCCTGGTGAACGAGCGTGCGTGCAGGCCGTGCCGGGCCTTGGAAGGGAAAGAAGAAGGAAGAGAGGACGCCCCTGGGCGTGCAAAAAGGCGTGGCTTGCCAGCCGAACTTTGGCTCAGACGGCCTGGATGCACGCCTTGCCAGCGGCCTGGGTGGCGGGGCGCTGCTTGCAGCTGCCCGCGCCGCTGTGCCCCGCACAGTTGCGCTCCCATTTTCCACGCCTGGGCATGCTCATCTGTACAACAGATGCTCGACCGATGCGATTCATTATGGCGACCCACTGCATGTGCACTGTCGCAAAGTTCCTCCTAACTACCGTGAACGTCCCCATCCCATCCATCATCTCTGCCCCCGTGCCACGGGCGGGCGCCTCTGCTCCCTGTCAGTGCATCACCACCGCATCCACATTCATCGCTGGCACACCACAAGGCGGCTGACTTTGCACCGTTCTGCAACTTGTTCCCACCCTAACTCTGTGGCTGCCGTTGCCCCTGTTGTCTCGACCATTCCCCCCGCCCCGCGGCAGCTATGGCTGTTGTGCCTCTGGCTGGCCTCGCCGTCCCTGCCAACGTTTGATTGATTCCCTCCTTGCGAGGCAGGTGTGCTCTCGACCATCAAGCTCTGTCCCACCTCTGACTTGAGTCTTATGTTATGTAACCCATTATGGCTGCACAGCAGCCCAGATGAGGACAGGCATGGGGGGCCGCATGGCGAACTGCAGTGCAGGCGCTGGCGCAGGCGCTGGCGCTCAACTCCTGCTGTAGCTAGCTAGCACAGCGGGTGGCTACTAGCTGTAGTACAAGTGTTCTGCTTGCATGCAATCGTCCTCGTCCACTGCGGCGGCGGTGGTTGAGCTGCTGCTGAGTGCCCCGCTGCTGCCTGCCCCGCTACAGTTGCCCGTCTTGCATGCAATGCGCATGCCCGACTGAGGGGGTTACTAGGCAGGCTGTTGCTTTCCCTGAGCACCTCCCGGCCCCGCTCCTACAGTGATGCACTGCAGTTATCACCGCAATTTTGGGCTGTGGCGGTTGTTGCCTTGTGGCGGTTGTTGCCCGTGCTGTCTTCATCACTGCTCCCCGCCCAACTCCATGTGCCTGCTGTAAACTGTTGTGCTTTTGCGCAGCACCAGTTCTAGTGGCATCATGCCACTAGACTACATAATGTGCCGTAGGGAAGCTTGCTGCCTCCTTGGATTGATTCCTTCATCGAGAGGCGCACACCTGCGCTCTTCACCCTTCTGCTGTTTGGGTCCAGATTCATGTAAGTATTCATGCTGCACAGCAGCGGAGGTGAGGAGGAGCCGAGGCAGGGGGGCGCACGGCTGGCTGCAGTGCAGGCATGGGCGCCGGCGCTGGCGCTCAACTCCTGCTAGCACAGTGGGTGCTTGCAAGTGTATGCGTGCTAGCGCATGCGTAAATCGAAGTCCCAGACATAGGAAAGACCTTCCAAGTATATTTTCGCAGCATCTGCCTCACAAGTAAACGAACCCACCCAGCTGCTCCTCACCACTCGGCGCTCACAGCGGCGCCGGCGCTTGTGACTGTGCGGTCAATCACTTTGCTGGACCTCTCGGCCTCCTTCAGTTTGTCATATCCTTGTTATTCGTGTGGAGCAATATGACGCAGTCCGAGGACCCTCAGGAGCGGCTGGCAGCGGCCCACCGAGAGTTTGGCGAGTGGGGTGGCGTGAACGCGAGCACGGAGATCAGCACGACATTTACTGGTGTGTGGGTCGACTGTTGATCAGAAGTGCTTGCTCGCCGAGGACCCCGAGCGCCTCGTCGTTGTTAGGCAGGGCGCGCGCTGTCGGCAGCCCTCGGGCGCTCCGCGGAGGCCCCGCCCGTGCCTGCAAGCTCTGCAATGGCGTGGGTCGCTGCATTCCGGAGGCCCCCGCCAATCCTCTAGGCAGCCTTCTGTCTCTGGCGCTGGTGCCGCCGCCACCGCCGCTCGCCACCTTGCGTGCCCCGCAACCATGCGCCCATTTGTGCCGTGCTGCAGTCCTCCATGCCGACACGCTGCCCGCAATCTTCAACGGCACCCTCGACCCCACGCACGGCGGCTGCTACCTGTGAGCACACCCGCACTGGCTGTGCAGCGGCGCTGTCGCCCACAGACCCTAAGCCGCCCTCCCCAGCCCAGCACAATTTGCCTGCACCCTGACCTGCCCCTCTGTATCCCCTCCCTGATGTATTCCCGACACAACCCTGCCCTCCCCGCAGCTACGGCCGCTCCCTCAACCCCACCGTGCGCCACCTAGGCCGCCAGCTGGCAGCGCTGGAAGGCGGGGAGGCTGCCTACTGCTGCGCCTCGGGCATGGCAGCCATCTCCGCCACCCTGCTGGCGCTGTGCAACACAGGCGACCACATCCTGTGCAGCAATGCCGTCTACGGCGGCACTTTTGCACTGCTGAAGGTATTGACTGGCCCACATGCGTGCTTGCCAGCCCGCCTGCCTGCCTGCCTGCCTGCCTGCCCGCCTCCCTGCCTCCCTGCCTGTTGCCTGCCCGCCTGCCTGTCTGAGCCTTCAGGGTCCCTGGCGCTACTCCCAGAAGACCACTGGTACACTGCACGTGCATCACACTTGTGTCGCGCTCCTTGTGCACCCAATACGAGCTCTTGTTTCCTGTCAAGTGTGCCTTCCCCCCCGTCTCCTCTCCTCTCCCCCCCCTCTCCCCAGGACTTCTTCCCAGCCAAGTGCGGCATCAGCACAACATTTGTGCCCATTGATGACCTGGCAGCGGTGGAAGCAGCCCTCACCGAGCGGTGAGTGTGTCGTATGGCTGGGATGCGTGACGCATTGCTGGGGTGTGGGACAGCAGTGGTGCGGTGGCTGGCAGCAGTGCAGAGGATCGGAGCGGGCGGCTGGGATGGTGCAGGGGCGGCTGGGATGGTGCAGTGCGGAGGCATCTCGGAGCGGCGGGTTTTGCCCAGGACCCGCCCAGCACACGTAGCGCCCTGGCCCACCCGACTTGCTGCACTGCCTCTCCTTTGCACTCTCCTTGCTGCACTGCCTCTCCTTTGCACTCTCCTTGCTGCTCCTCCTCGGTTTCGGACCCCTTCTTCTCCTGCCTCTTTGAGCCCTGCCGGCTTCGCGACCCTGAAAAGGTATGGCAATGGTGTTGCTGAGGACGAGGAGAAGTATGCCTGCGCTCTGCCCTTTGCAGGACGCGTGTGATCTACACAGAGACGCTGTCCAATCCCACACTGGTGGTCGCCGACATCCCGCGCCTCGCTGAGCTGGCACACGCCAAGGTGGGCCCAGCTGGCATGCGCGACACGTGCCCAGCTGGCACACGCCGGGGAAGGCTGAGCTGCGGCGCCCTCCCCTGCCTTGTGCTGGCGCTACTGGCACCAGGATGCTGTGGCGTGTGTGTGTGTGGAGCAGGTGCGCCCGCGTTAGCCCGCCTCTCCTGTCTCTGCCCTGGACAGTCCAAAGGCCACCTGCCCCCAACGCCCCGCAATCAACCCATGCCTCATTCCCCTGCAGGGCATCAAGCTGGTGTGCGACAACACATTCTGCCCCCTGATCCTGTCCCCCATCAGGCGAGCAGCGCTCGGGGGCTATGCCCGTATCCCATGGGGGGTGTGCCCGCATCCCATGGGGGGTTATACGCATGCCTCGCACAATCAGAGGGGAGCACTGGGCTACGGGGGTGCGGCATTGGGGCTTCCACCAGAGCAGCTGCGGGCAGCTGCTTGTTCCTCCAGCTGCCCCGATGCCTCCTCTTTCCGCCGGTGGCTGGCTACAAGAAGTGCTCTCTTGCCCCATCCGGCTGGCCCTCCTCCCGCAGGCTGGGTGCTGACGTGGTGGTGCACTCCCTCACCAAGTTCATCAGCGGAGCCTCGGGTGAGGGCAGCGGCAGCCTTGTGGCGGCACGTGACACAGCATGCGGCAGCGTGTGACACAGCATGTGCCAGCGTGCGACACGGCATGTGGGAGCATGTGGCATGCCAACACAATGCCACCCTTGCGCAGGCCTCGCAGCTCCGGCTCCCTCTCCGTCCCTCTTGCCTGCCACTGGCCCAATCACAGTTCATTCTCCCCCGCCTGTCGCTGACTCTCGAACTGACACCACGCTCTGCCTTCCACTTACTCCCGCAGACATCATTGCGGGCGCGGTGGTGGCTCGCAACGGAGACTTCATCTCAAGCCTCATGGACCTGCACACCGGGCCCCTCATGCTGCTGGGTGCGCTGTGCTGTGCTGTGCTGTGCTGCGCTGACCTGACCTGGCCAGTTTGCGCGCTCATTGTGCGTGCTGGGCCACTTGGTGCTGCCGGGCATGCTGCTGCGTGCACTGGGCAGGCCTGATGTCAAGAGCCGACAATGCTGGCACCCAAAGGCTGCCGGCGAGTTGCGGCTGCTCATGCCCCACCCGGCTGTGCTGAGCCTGTATCACATGCCCTCCCACCTTCCTGCCCCCCCTGGCAGGCCCCACCATGGACCCAAAAGTGGCCAGCGAGCTGTCGCTGCGCATCCCCCACCTGGCGCTGCGCATGCGCGAGCACAGCGCACGCGCGCAGGCGTATGCAGGTGAGGCGCTGCCAGGGCTGTCTGCAGCTGGAGTGCCTGCATAGATGCCTGCCGGTCACGGACCCGAGCTGCTTGTGCCCTGGGGAAGCACAGCGTGCGGCTGTCGCAGGTGCGGCTGTTTTGGTGAGGCAACGGGAGGGGCAGGGAAAGGCAGGGGCACACGGGAGCAGTGTGAGTGGGCACAGGGCCAGCACAGTTGCTGCTATTTTGTTGAGGCGGGCAGCGGCAGGTGCAGGGAGGGCAGGGACGGGTGGCGGCATGCGCAATTGAGGCGTTGTTGAGGAGTGCCTGCCCTGTGGGCCAGGGCCGCACGTCATCAATATGCCTGCTTGGCTGGCCCGCCTGTCACAGGATCATAGCGATTACAACACCACGTGTACTTCTTTCCTCAGCCTCTCACCCAGCCTCCTCTTGCTGTGGAATATACACCCCTAACGATGGCTCGTCTCAACCCTCACCTTAAACCCTACACCCATCGCTCCCTTCCGCCACAGAGCGCCTAGAGGCGTTGGGCGCACGGGTGACCTACCCAGGCCTGCCCTCCCACCCGCAGCACGCGTTGCTGCAGCGGCTGGCCAACCTAGGTGGGGCGCCCGAGGGTGCCCGAGGGTGCCAGAGGGTGCCAGAGGGTGCCAGAGGGCGCCCGAGGGTGCCAGAGGGTGCCAGAGGATCTCTCCTGCGCCGCTGCTGCACTGTGCCACAGCAGGGCAGGTTGTGAGAGGGGCGGGCCCTGCCCACCTGCTGCACTGTACTGTACACTAGTTCTGGCTGTGCGTTCACCTCCGTGTGGGCACCACCTGCCAAGGGGCAGGCCCCCAGCCAGCCACCCAATGCATCTATCCATTCGCCCAACACCACCCCACCCCCTGCCCCCGCCCTCCTCACCTCGTCCCCGGGCACTTACCCCCCCAGGCTACGGCGCCGGCGGCATGCTGACCGTTGAGCTGGGCTCCCAGGCGCGGGCCAAGGCATTCATGGAGCGCCTGCAGAACAAGCACAGCTTTGGTGGGTGCTGGGCACTACACAGGGGGGTGTACGGGCGGAGCCGGGCCTGACGCCTTTGCTCCTGCCCTTGCTGTGCTGCTCCTGTGTGCAGCAGCCCACATGCAAGGGGGGAGTCCAGCTCGCAGCTGGCAACTACAGGCTGCCTTGCGTGCGCCCGTCTCCTGTGAGGTATTACCCCATCTGGGCCCATTCTGCCCTGCAACTACCGACCGCCGCCTGCCCACCCACCTGGCCCGTGCGACTGGCCCACCTGTCAACTGCCTCCCGCCTGCAGGCCTGATGGCCGTGTCCCTGGGCTACTTTGACACCCTCATGTCCGCATCCGCCGCCTCCACCAGCAGCGAGCTGACCGACACTGAGCTGGCGGCAGCAGGCACGGCAACACGGGCAGTCACTGGCGGGGGCACTGGCAGCAGCGCCCGGGACGGGGGCCTGCATGCTGCGCCTGCCGCATTGCGGCGGTGCCTCGCCTGCATACCCACTGTCTGCTGCACTCCCCAGTCATCCTGTTGCGATGCCCCCATCTTGTTGTGCTGCCAACAGGGCTCCTCGCTGCCCTTCTTCTTTGCTTCCCCCTACCGGGCCTCTCCGCCCCCTGTGCGGTGCAGGTATCAGCGGCGGGCTGGTGCGCGTGAGCGTGGGCCTGACGGGCAGCCTGCCCCAACGGTGGGGCCAGCTGGAGGAGGCGTGGAGGCACATCCAGCAGGTGCCGGCAGGGGCCCAGCCCTCCTACAAAGCCGTGCAGGTGCGCCTCTTTGCTCGTCGCCGGCTGGCCTTGCCGTCGCTGCTGGGCCGGTGCTTGCCTGGCCTGGACATCCACCCCCCGCCAACTTGTGCCCCCGCATCGATCCCAGCCCGGCTACAGCCACCGCGGCCCACCACGCCATCCATCCCCCCCCCCGTCACCCTGCCTCAACCCAGCCCTCTGCCTCGCCTCCCCCTCCTGCCAGGTGACGCGTGATGCCGCCACCGGCCAGCTCAAGCGCACACCCTCCTGGCACTCCTTTGGCACCCTGGAAAGCGAGGACGAGGGTGGCGCTGAGGCAGAGGTGAGCCGGGGCTGCTGCTGCAACACAGCCAGCCAGAGTGGCAGCGCTAGCTGCCACTGCCTGTGCCAATGTGCAGTGCGTGCATGGGACCATGGCAAGCAAGGGTGGGGAAGGCGCTGAGGCGGAGGTGAGGCAGGGCTGCTGCTGCAGTGGAAGCCTGAGTGCCTCTGCGGTGCACACCAACGCACCGGTTTGAGAAACGAGCTCAATCTGGCACTTGTGCTTTAAGCAGCACCAGCTCAGAGCTGAACGCTGTTGCCCACGGATGTTGCTTGTGCCATGCCTGCCCACCCTGAAACATGCTGATATCGGTCCCCACTTGCTCCCCTCCGCAGGGTGCCGACTCCGCACTGTGTGCAGTCGACGGCAAGGAGGGACTTGCCCTCCTGCCGGGCCGCGGCTCTGGCCCGGCTGCCAAGGTGCGGCGGCTGAGCCACGGCACTGAGGTGCATTACACCAAGCTGCCTGTGGCGGTTGCCGTGGCGCAGGGATCGACTGTGACTGCGCCAGATGCCGACCGTGCCGTGCCGGGCAGCACAGCGGCCGCCTTCAGTGGTTCTGCCTCACCGGATGGCGCCTCTGCCTAGCTTCTGAAGCCTTGGTGTGTAGAGTGTTTAGCAGCGATTCTGCACAAAACCTCGAGGCCTCTGCACCACTGTAGACCTGTACCATACCTCCAGCCTCAGTGATTCCGCCAGGCCCGCCCTGCGCACTCCTCTGCCTGTATACCCTATCCGAATGCCCCCTCCTGTTGTATGAATCACACGCTGCACCAACACTGCAGCTGCAGCAGTACGGCTTGTACATCCACCCGCCGCCCCTTCTGATTCCGATTGCTCGCGCCTGATTCCTGGCTGCCAGGGGATTGCCAGAAGGTATGTAACAAAGCATTGTCTTCAATCGTTTGCATAACAGGCCATACGTTTCAGGGCAGTAAGATTTGCCGCAGCTTGCGGGTGGGGAACAAGCAAGCAAGGGTGGCAGGCAAGGCAAGGATCGTGTACAGCTGTCTGCTGCTGTGGGGCTGTCTACTGGGGCAACTTAATAAGACCCACATGGTGTGGAAGGATGGGAGGAAGGAGGGCAAGGGCGCTCAGGGGAGGGGCAGTACGTGCGGGCAGCAACAACACAAAATTTGGGGCACGCGGGTGGGTGAGCAGTCGTGGGTGGGTGAGCAGTCGTCAGTTTTGGACAGTGCGGGGAGGAGGGTCGTGGTGAGGGTGAAGGCTGGGAGGGTGAGGCACGCACTGCGGGTCACGGCAAGTGGGACGCACGCGGCAGGCGCAGCGGTACCGCCCGGGCAGGGGCGGAGGGCACACAGGGAGGGAGGTGGGAGCAGGAAGAAGGGAAAACCGATTGCTCAGGTGACTGAGCTGGTATTTACTGCTGCTGGATCTCCTGCTGGTGGGGGGTGGGCGCTGACTGCTGTGGGGAGTCCAGGAGAGCGGGGATGTCCTCGAGACTGAGCTGCAGGGAGAGCATGGTAGGCAGCACCGGGTGGGAACTCATGAGCACAGGGTGAGGGTGAGCGGCATCCCACGGCTGCCTGCTGCTCTTCTCGTGAATGGGCTGCTCTGCGCACTGCTTCAGTTGCAAAAGGCCAAACCGTGCCACGCTGCTCTGCCCTGCACGTGATGCCCGCTGCTTCAGCTCGCCTTGGCACGCAGCAGCGCCGCGATGTCGTCAATGCAGTGCGCCGCGTGGCGGCGGATGAAGTGCGCCTGGCTTGCGCTCTCCGCCTCCAGCACCGCCGACTTCATGATCTGGATGTCTTCGAGCACCTGCAAGGCGGCGGAAGGGGGCGGTAGGTGCCCCGACTGGACGGATGCCGGCTTTGTGCGCGAGGGCGCGCCGCTGGGGGACCCAAACATGGCACCCGTGGGAATCCAGGCTCGCTAGCAACGTACTTCAAGTCAATACCGCAGCACATGCGTGTAAACGCACTCTCCGGCCGGTTTACCTGCTGCAGCCGCAGCTCAGCGCCGTGCAACTGTAAATACACCCCGTTCTTGCACAACTGCGCTTCAGCCATCGTTGACATGGCTCGGAACTCCGATCGGTCCGCTAATGTGCGTTATGCTCCACCTGCAGGTGGAGATGCTTTTGTGCCGCCACCTGGCGGCTGACCTGGCGGCGGTGAGAATTTTGAGCCTCCATCACTGTGTCGCGTACCCTATCTATCATTCCCCTGGTCACCTTCTTCACATTCATCACGACACCAAACAGCAGCTGG
>JAPTJF010000177.1:0-58161 GCA_029339195.1 Micractinium sp. NFX-FRZ
CCCCCGCCATGGGGGCCCACACCTCTGCTGGTTTCCTCAACCCACGCCCAAGGGCGTATTCTTCTTCTTCTTCTTCTTCTTGGCTTGCGGCTCACCACTAGGCAGCACGTGCCGTGGTCCAGCGCCGCCCACAGCTGCCGCCCCCGTGGGCTGCTGTGCGGCTGCTGCAGCGTGCGAATGGAGTTGCCGTGCGCAACCAAGCCTTATGGTTGCGTTAGCGTTGAGGGCTCTATATTCTGCTGTGAGTCTCGGTGAGGTGCAGTCATGTGCTGGGCTAGAGATCTCCCCTAATGCGCCGCACACGCCTGCACCCCCCCTTGATTCGGGGGTGCAGCAGAGCCCTGAGCCGCGTCAGCCTGCCGGCACTGGGCTGGGGCGCTTCTCCAACCACTCCAGGCTCACGCGCAGCACCGCTGTGCCGCCTGGCAGGCAGATTGCAGCATTTGCTTGCAGCTCTGCATGGGTGAGGAGGTGGCGACGAGGGTGGGCATAACTGTGCGCTGTGCATGCGAGTTGAGGAGGCATGCGGCGGCTGAAGCACGCAGCAGAGATGACGGCAGCAGCAGGGGGCACGCAACGATGCATGCGTCGGTCACCTGGCAGCGTGAACAAGGGCAGAATTGTTGGCACCCGCTTGGGGCCCATGATGTTGTGAGCATGGACGCAATGCTCCGCGCCGCTTTGCTGCACGAGGACGGCAGCACGGCACGTGACGGTGGGGTCTTTCAAACAGGCTGCATGCGTGGCCAGGGCAGCGTGCAGCCACCAGGCACTGAAGCCTGGCAGTGCCACATGGCAGCTGAGGCAATCACTCACAGGGCAGCGGCAACCCTGTTTGTACATCAGGCTGCAGTACATGCAGGATAGTAAGAGGCTGCTGCAGCTGCCACCAAAGAGTGGCGCGCTCCGCCAACCAAGGCCTCCGCCGCAGCACTCACAGCATGCAGCTGTGCCACCTGGCCATGTGCCACCAAGCTGATCTGGCAGCGAACCAGGTGGCCGTCCACGCTGCCGCCGCTTTGCTTCTCATCGAGCCACGACAGGCGCCACCCGACCTGGGCGCCTCCTTGGGCGGCGCCGGCCGGCCAGCGGGGTTGCACCTCCACCTTGTAGTTGAGGCCGCAGCTGCCGCTGCCCAACGTGCAAAACAGCGTGTCCTGCCGCTCCAGGAAGTTGGGGATACGCCAGGAGGCAGACGTGCCGTTGATGGCATAGTCTCCCTCATGCTCCACGGCCTTGAGCAGGAAGCTGCGCTGTGGGATTTGGCGTGCGGCTGCCTCTCTCAGCTGCGCAGCCCCCTGGGATTGGACCGTTGCGATGGCGACCGCCATCAGCACTGCCCTGGTTGCCCTGCTGCTCAGGCTGCTGAGCGCCGCCACGGTGGCGCAGGTGCCGACGACGCGGTCTTTGAGCATCAGGTCTTTTGCAAGCGCCCTGCGGGGAGAGCAGGCAGGAGCGAAGCGCCAGTGAGACTGGGTGAATGCGAAGGCAGGCTGGAGGTATACAGGGATGGGAAAGCGGAGGCAGGCAGTGGCACTGCTGGCAGCAGCGGTAGTTCCGCACGAGTGCCCAGTGAGAGGGGCTGCTGCACAAAGGGCTCCGCACAGCTGCCTACCTGACGGCCTCGACCCACGTCTGCTCCAGCTGGCAGGTCTCGGCCACGGGCAGCCAGCGCAGCCAGCCTCTGCCTCTGCCACCCTGCCGCGCTCAACCAGCAAGTTGTCCAGCGCTGACAGCAGGGGGGAGGCGCCTAGGCTGTGTGCGAGCTGAATGATAGCCGCCAGACGGTCGTCCCCCATCCTACTCAGGTACCGCACCGCTGTGGGCTTGTACATGCCGTGCAGCACATCCAGCACAGCCCGCAGGCTGTAACTGGAGAAGGGGGTTTCCAGCACAACAGGCTGCGCCTGCACGCGGCACCGGGAAGAGAAGGAGGGGCGTTCCGTGTCATTCAGATGAGGGGGGCACACCTTAGCGTTGTGGCCTGCCTGCACGCCAGCCCAGGGCAGGCAACGCCCTCTATGTCGGCTTTTATCGGTGCATGCTCGCCCGCTGCTGCAACTGCAAGCCGCCCTAGCTGGCGGTTCGCAACCGGCTGTGCCTGCGCTGCATTCTGCGTTTCGTGCAACCATTCCAGCGGTGCACATGCCGTCTTGACAGTACACTTACGGTGTCCTCTCTCAGTCGCTTCGACCCGATTGTGGTGCCCTGCTCAGTCATTGAGAGGAAGAGGCCCTTGAGTACCATGCTCTGTGCCGCCAGCACTTGGCTGTGAATCGGCAGCTCAACGCCACTGTGGCGGATGGCCGCATCAGCCAGCCCTGCCAGCTCTGCATCCGGCATGTATTCCTTCATCAGGTCGTCCAGCGGCGGCATTTCGCCGGCCTGGATCCGCTGTTGCAACGATGGCATTGCGCCGCGAGCAAGGTGCAACAACTGCACGGGGGGTGCGAGGCGGTATGAGGGCGGCGGCAGGCGGCAGAGGCGGCGGCAGAAGAGTGGCGGTTCTGGTGGACTCGTTCGCGCATGCTTAGCTCACGAACCCGCTGATTCGAGAGAGCGACGACAAGTCGGTGAAGAACTAAGCCGCGCCTTCAACGCTTCGCAGGGGGGGTCAGTGTGTAAGATCAAGGTAGGAGGAGTTGGCAAAGAGGACCCAAATGACAGACTCTGGCGCACATGAAGCGAGCATGGCCCAGCATCAGAGAGCACGTGCGGCAGTACCACACGGTGGTCCACAGGCTGCTGCCAGATAACGGAAACTCCAGCAGCGCAGAACAATTACGCGTGAGTGCACAGCAAGGAGCATGCGCAGTGCTGGGGCAAGCCGGGTGCAGCGGGCAAGGGGCAGGTCGAGGCGTCGGCGCGCTGCGGCAGCAGCGGCAGGCTGGCCGAGCCGTAGCTGCTGCCGGTCAGTGGGCAGCAGCGACGGCAGCAGCATGTCCAGGTGAGCGCCCGGTATTGCGTACTGGCATGCTCACCCTACAGACTTGCTAAGTACCGTAGGAAACGGTTGGTATGCGTGCAGGCCGCTGCCACGCTGGCGCATGATGGCAGCGCTAGCAGCGCTCGCCGCTGGTCCCAGCAACTCCCATCTCACTCCGGCTTTACAAGGTGCAATGCAGGCATATTAGTCAAACGAGCTCACTCAGGCTTTACAGGATGCATGCACGCACTTATTTCAACCATACTGCTTGATTGGTCCAAACAAAGGGCACCTGGAAGCCCCATTCTATTCATCTGTGCATCAGTACGCTTGCTCATACCCCCTCTGTGTTAGACTGGCTCGCTGAATCAAGCCGGTGCCGTTTCCCGGCCTGTCCGCCTGCCCCGCCCGCTGCCTGCCCTTGCTCCGCGATCCCCTGCACCCCTCAGGCGAAAATTGGCACCTCCTCCTCCCGCTCCGCCTCGCGCCCGCGCCCCTGACCCTGCTCCTGCTCCTGCCACACCGGGTTCACGATCACTCGGTGGGCGGGCGGGGTGGGAGCCTCTGCCAGCATGGACTGCACTCGAGAGGGACGGGCAGATGCACGGCCAGCTCAGCTGCTGGCTGGGCAGCACTGTAACGTAGCTCAGGCGCAGCTCAGCAGGCACGCTTCAGCACCTGGGAACACTGCACCCAGCATCACCAGCCACGCTCTGCCTGCTGCGATCGCAAGGCAGCGCCTCCCCAGCACAATGCCCTGCCCAGGTCCGCCACAGCACACCGAGAGGAGCACACCAGCAGCACGAGCTGGGCCCCTCCCCCACCCTCCCAGCTCTGCTCTCACCGCAATCTGCCAGCTGCTTGGGCCCAGCTGCTGCACAGGCACTGCCTCCTCCTCCACAGGCACAGTGGGCGCCTCCACCATGCCTGGGACGTCAAACCGCTGGCGCTGGCGGCTGATGGCAGCGGCGATCTCGGGGGTGGGGGGCGTGACGCCCACCCTGCGCAAAATGAGGGTGGCAGAAGCGGGGATTCAGAGAGGAGGGGGAGTGAGGAGAAGGGAGGGGAAGGCAGGCACAGTGGGGGCTGTGCTGGTGCTGGCGGCCCCAAAGCGGCAGCAGTGTCGGGAGCGGGAGGTGCGGCACTCACCCCCAAATGGGAGGAAGAAAGGGAGGGGGAGTAGGAAGGGAGTGAGGGGCAGGCAAGCAGGCACATTGGGGTGTGTGCCAGTGGTGGCTCTGCTTGTGTGGGACGCTGGTCGAGCCTTACAGTCCATGCAAGTTGCAGGCAAGGCTCACATGGGCGCCGGTGTGCGGGCTTGACGCTCCTGGGACTCAACAGCCGCCCCGGCCATCTCACGCTGCAGGGGCGGGTCAGGTAGGTCGGGCAGAGGTGCAAAAAGGTTAGCGCCAGGAGAGTGTGGGTTCATGAAGCCAGCAGAAAAGAGAGGGCCTGCGGAGTGTCGGCCGTTCCAGCCCACCTCACGCTGCGGGGGCAGGGCAGGTAAGGCGGAAGCTGTGTCTCATGCAGTGTAAGAAACGTCCCACATGGCTTGCAGAAGCCAGCGGAGGCCACCCTTGGCACCCAGAGTGAGGGCTCAGTGGAGCCAAGAGCTGGAACCAAGAGCTGTACCCCAAAGACTTGACGGCTGCCAGGCATCTCCGGCATCTGGGGCAGGGCAGAGGAGCAGCAGAGCAAGTGCCAGCTGCTAGCCAAAGCACGCCCCCCACAACCATGTGGGCAAGCACACCATCTGCGGCTTGCAACCGTCTGCGAGCCACACAATACTCATTTGGAGGCGCACAATACTCATCTGCTGCCAGCGTCTCACCTGGGCCTGGGCAGTGAGCTCTGCGGTGCGCCCCTCCTCCTGCACACGCTCCGCCTGCGTTGTACGGTACGCGCAGCAGCAGCAGGGGAGGGATGGATCAAGTGCACTGCAGGTGGGTTTCAATGCACAGCACAGCACAGCACAGCAGCAGGTGACCGGATGGATGAAGTACACCGCAGGTGGCTCTAAAGCACAGCGCGGCACAGCACAGCACAGCACAAAACCGCACAGCCGGTCCCCTCACGGTTGGAGGTTGCAGGGAGGCTGCAGGCCTGCCCAGCCTGCCCAGCATGCGCAGCAGCAGGCACCCACCCGGGTGGCCAGCGTGGTGGCAGTCTCTGCGCGGGTCTCCGCCTCCGCCAGGCGCCGCTCCATCCTCCCCTGGATGAGCTGCACCGATTGCAAATGGCAATATTGGAGGTTATGAGAACATGCACTGGCAGTTTAAAGGAGGAGGTAAGTGCCCCAGGCGCCGCTCCATCCGGCCCTGGATGAGCTGCCCCGATTGCAAATGGGGCCAGCTCCAAAATTGGAGCTCAGACGATGCTTGCACGGGCATCTCTTGAGAGGGGCTAAGTGCCCCAGGCGGCGCTCCACCCTGCCCTGGACGACCTGTGAAGCAGCTAGACAAGCCAGCTGGCAGTAGGGCGGGGCTGGTGACGACCTCACGGGAGCAGCACAGCACAGCACAGCACAGCACAGCACAGCAGGGGGAAAGCGAGCACCCACCCACCGCACCTGCGCCTCCGCCTCCAGCCTGTTGGCCCGCAACTCAGCCTCGGCCGCCTGGCGCAGGTGCTCCTGCCTGCACAGCACGGCACAGCATGACCAGGGCAGCGGCAGCGGCAGGGAGACGAGTGGGCACACTTGAAGCTCAGGTGGCAACCCGGCTCCTCCTCACCTCCCATCCCATCCTCTTCACCTCCCACTCATGCCTCATGCGGGCCCCTCCCATCCTCACTTCATACCAGTGTTTCACGTCCACTCACCGTGCCTGCTCGGGCCCCACCGCCTGGCGCACCACCTCCAGCACCTCAGCCTGGGCAGCCTGGGCCGCCGCCTCCAGCTCGTTGGCGCGCTGCACGTGGGGCATATCAGCGAGATCAAATGCTGGAATGATAAACAGCAGGTTCGGGTGGGCAGATGCTTGGGCGCACACACACTCTCCAGCAGCACTGTGCCCTCGCCCCTCTTCCCTGCCCTGCCCTGCCCGCCGTCTCTGCACTTGCCCCCGTCCTGTGCCTGCCCGGGCCACCCCGCCCTCACCTGCTGCAGCAGCGCCGCCTCCCCCTGCCCTGCCCGCCGTCAGCTCTGGCCCCTTCCCTTCTTGTGCTGCCACCCCCTGTCACCTGCTCCTGCGCCTCCTCGTGCTGCTTGCTGCCCATGGATAGCAACACCCACCCGCCCCCTGCTGCTTCCGACCCATGGATAGCTTCACCTGCCTATCCACATCACCCACCCCATTACCTGCTCCAGCAGCGCCGCCTCCTCTCACATGCTCCCCACCGATAACAACCCCACACACACCCATCTCCCTGTTGGTCTCTCCAACCACCCCCCACGCACACCTGCTCCAGCAGCGCCGCCTCCTCTTGCTTTTCCCCTGCCCGCCCCCAGTCAGCTCTGGGCCCCTGGCTGCTTTTGGTGCAACCCACATCCCACACACACCTGCTCCAGCAGCGCGGCCTCCTCGTACTTCCTGCCAGACAGGTCGGTTGGCTCCAGCGCCTCGTCAGCAGCCTGCCAGGTTTTGTGGAGGAAAGGGTTTGGCAACGTGGGTCGGGGGCATGGGCAGGCGCCTCGGCAGCCTGCCACAGATTGTTGGGAGGATGGGGAAGGGGCGCAGGTCGAGCACCAGGCACGGGGCAGTGCGCACAAGGTGGCGCTCATGCTAGGGCATGCTATCTGGGCTGGAGCAGCCAACACAGCGGCGGCAGCGCCGGACCTGTTTGGAGCGCATGCGGGCGGCCTGTGCCTCCGCCCTGGCTTGTTCCATGCGCAGCAGCAGCAGGGCTGCGACAGGGACCAGGGGGAAGGCATGTTGAGGGTGACATTGCGCAGTTTGCTGGATACTGCCGCACGTCAAGAGTCTCTCATTGATGTGCGTGGCCGGGCGCACACATTCATGCCTGGGCAGAAAACACGCCCTTCAACTGTCGATGGCCTGGCACGCTGTGCCCCCCCTCCACCCTCCAGCCGGAGCCAGCCAGCCCTCCGACCGCAGCCAGCCAGCCGCCGCCCTCACCAGTCTCCGACTGCTTGCTGTACAGCACGCGCCGCCAGGTGTCGCCCTCCACCTGCAGCCTCTCCATCTCCAGGCGGGCCCACTCAATCTGCAGGCAAGCGGCGCATGAGGCACAAGATGCACACCACCATGTATGTAAGTATGTGTGTGTGTGTGTGTGTGTGTGTGCAGCGTTGGATGAGTGAAGAGTGCAGTGCGGGGTGGTGGAGTGGACCCCAGCACTCTGCCCCTGCTCCAGCCATCCCCCCTCCATGCCCCTGCTCGCCTCTTCACGCAGCGCAGTGATGCGGTTGCTCAGCACCCCAATCTCCGCCTGGCAGGCCTGCGTACAAGGGAGCGGGGTTGTGGGGAATGGGCCGGGCACTGTGCCTCCTGTGTGCTGGCAAGCACATGTGCCACAGCACCCAGCCCTCCGCCTGGCAGGCCTGCAGGCAAGCAACAGGGTGGGTAGCCAGCTGTGCACTGCTCCCTGGCTCAGCTGCCTGATCCCCGCCTCACTGGCCTGCATATGATAGTGCAGGCGATCCACCCCCCTACCCCTTCCTCTCCCCACCCCTCCCTTCCCCAATGGAGCCCCCCCTGCATGTGCCAGGCAATCGCTCCCCATGCCCGCTGTCTCCAGACCTTTCCATCACCACGCACGTCGTTCTCAACCCTCGGTATCCCCATGCCCCTTCATCTGCCACGTCGATGTACTGCGGCAGGTCACTTCTTTACCACCCTCATCCCCTCCTCTGAATATCCCTCCCTCCCTCCCTCCCTCACCTCGATGTACTGGGGCAGGTCCCCCGCCGACACAAAGTCCACGCGCTGCTGCCACTCAGCCTGCTCCTGGCGCTTCACCATCAGCGCGGCTGCAGGCGGGCAGAGGGGAGACGAGCGGGCATGCTTGTGAACATAGAGCTACAGAGGTGTGGCTGACATTCACTGCTTCCGATCCTCCTGCTCTTGGCGCACCGCGTTGCTGCAGGAAGGAAACGTAAGGGGGGGGGAGTGTTTGGCATGCAAGAGCTTGCCAAGACGTGCTGCAGGGGGAAGACGTGTGCGCGCGGGTGCGCCCTGCTCGCAATCATGGTCAAACAGCGCCCATCCGGTGGTGCGCGCCCCGTCACGTCACATCTTTCTGATCAACAGAATGCGCCGTGAGCGGGCGCGTGCAGTCAGGGCGTAGCGTGCCCGACATGGGTGCGCCAAAGTGACAGGGTGAAAGCAGCCGCAGGGCGGGCGCTTACATGGCGGATTCGAGCCCTGCTGAGGGCCCCTCCCCCGCCAGCAGCTACGGTGCCACGGCACATGGTTCGGGCACGAGCATGCGCTGGCGGGAAGCAGTCAAGGAGGGCCCATGAGGTGCCAGGTGGCAAGGCAGCGGGGTGGGTGGGTGGGTGCCTGCTCGCCTCGCACCTCGCTGCTGGACCAAACGACAGGTAATGGGGTCTTTTGACCGCTTCCAGCCAGCTCCTGCCCTTGCTGGCACCACACGGTGCGCTGCCCACTCTGAGGCAGAGGGAAGCTCGCTACCAGGCACACCCCAAAGCCCCTTTGATCAACGATACCTGCTGAACCAAGCTCTCCTTGGTCCAAGCACTGCTTGAACCAGGCGGGACTTTTAACAGCCACCAAGCACTCGTTTCATCTGCATGCTCGATCCAGTCAGCGCCCCAAAACCTCGGCCTCCCCTGCTGGCAGCTGCCAGCAGCTGCGGCGGTACTGCCTGGCGTATCTGCAACA
The DNA here is from genome assembly GCA_029339195.1 of Micractinium sp. NFX-FRZ. Taxonomy (NCBI): domain Eukaryota; kingdom Viridiplantae; phylum Chlorophyta; class Trebouxiophyceae; order Chlorellales; family Chlorellaceae; genus Micractinium; species Micractinium sp. NFX-FRZ. Next base: position 8,731 of record JAPTJF010000177.1, read on the forward strand.
TGCGTTGGCCGGCAGCAGCGTGGCCGACCCGTTGCCAGGAAGGTGTGCCGGCAGCAAGGTGGCAAGGGTGTGCATGCCACGAGCGCCCACCCTGTTGCCAGCACCACATGGACCTGGCCACGGCTCCTCCGCTGACGCCTGCCTTCCCAATTCCTGCCCTTGCCGGCACACGCAGTCCTGCCAGCCTGTGCAGCGCGCGGCACCAGCAAGGGCAACAGGGCGTACCGTGCCCGACGTCGCTGCGCCAGGGTCAGTGACCGGGTGAAAGCAGCCGCAGGGCGGGCCCTTACATGGGGGATTCGAGCCCTGCGGATCCATGCTACCACACTGACAAACTGTACCGACAAGTGCCTGCATCTCAGGGTGCCTCCTGGTCTCCCAAACTGCCTTGCACTCAGAACCTTGGGCGCGGCAACGCTGAGAGGTGGCCCGTGTCCAGGCCCACCCGCCGGCTGGAGTCTGCATGCCCACAGCACACCAGGCACGCTCAATCAGACATAACCAAGGCCCAGCCAGCAGCTTCGATGATGGCAGCCACAGGGGTGCAGCAAGAAGTGATTCATGCTCCTTGCACGTGTCGATCGCGTGGTACAGGTTTGGTAGGTTGGTCATGCTCTGGGACAGGCCGGGGGGTGTTGTCCACGGGGTTGGCAGTGGGATGAGCAACATACCTCACCTCTACCACGCGATCGACACGCGCAAGGAGATGAACTACTTCTTGCCTGCTCGTGAGGCAGCTGCACTGTGGCACCGTCCCGACCTTAAAGTGCGAGCCAGCATTACCATGGGGGGCAGAACGCCGAGTGCGACGCCCACGAGGCGCGATCATCCAGGCGCCGCCCCGGCCCAGAACTGCTCTGGCAGAGCGCCTGAGTGTCGTTGGAACCCCGCTCAGTGCCGCCGCAGCCGGGCACGCGACATGGTCACCCAGGTGCCGCACTGGCACAGAAGGCAACGCTGTCCGTGCCAGACGCAGGGCCGCAGCCCGCTGGTGGGGCAGCGGCCTTGCGGCTGCCAACGCAGAGTCCCACTCTGTGCAGCTCACACACTTGATGAACACGCTGCATGCATGGCTTGGATTGCCATCTCACGGTGCTAAACCGCCACCGCAACCCATTCCCCTGTGCCCCTAGTTGCCTGTTGGATGACACCTCTTCCCCACACACCCTACCCAACCAATCTGCTCGGGTGGGTGCGCCGGCCAGAAACCCCATCCACCCACCTACCTGCAAACGTCCCTGCTCCCCTCAAGCCACTAGCTTCCCACCGTGCCAAACTGCGCGCCTGCCTCTGCTAGCAGCCACAAAGCCACATTCGAGCTCAATTGCACCTGCCAGCTGCTCCGCCTGCCGTGCAGTCTCGTGGGCCAGCGCAGCACGGCCCCACCCTGCTGCACCCACAGACACAACCGCCCCCCCGGCCTGCCGCTTCTTGATGCATCAATCCACACCACAGATTCAGCCACCAGCCAGCTGCTTCGGTTCCAGCTCTATTGCGTCGGCCTGTGCGCCAACCCCGCCATGCATGCCAGCATTCTGGGGCGCACTTCTTCTCGTTGGGGGTCCACACCTGCTCTGGTTTTCTCAACCCACACCCAAGGGCGTACTATTATTATTGTTCTTCTTCTTCACCTCTCCTTCTGCAATCCGTGCAGACTCCCTGCTTGCTAGACAGCTGGCGGACCAGCCCTGTACCGCGCACGGCTGCCCCACCCCCACCCACCCACCCACCCACCCGCCAGCTGCTCCGCCTCCACCTCCTGTTCATATGCCAGCTGCGCCATGTCGCCGCTCTCAGCCACCAGAGCCTGGGCGCGGCGCTCCAGCACCTGCCAGTGGGTGCGGTGTGTGTGTGGGGTGGGGGGCGAGGGCGGGGGCACGGGTTGGGAGGTCATTTTGTGCCGCCCGGCAGGCACATTGACATACACCTTGTGCATAGCCGCGCCCTGGCCAGAGCTGCCGCTTGCGACTTGCCATTTCTTTCATGCTCTGCTCGCTGCAGCACAGCACCAGCCGCCCTGCGGGGGCGCCCTGCCACGCCCCTGCGCCCCCCATCCCATGGCAAGGCGCATGACAACCACAGCGCACCTCAGCGTGCAACAGCGTGTCGGCGGCATGCAACCACAGCGCACCTCAGCGTGGAACAGCGTGTCGGCTGCCTGCTGGCGCACGCGCAGCGCCTCCAGCTCGCTCTCCTCGGCGACGGCGGCAGCGGGGCGCGCCGCCATCACCACCTGCGGGCAGGATGGGGGGCACGGCAAGCGGAGGGAGCTCAAGGGTTGACTCAAGAAATTTACACTGGCGCCGCCCTGCGGGGGTGCGCGGGCAGGGGAAGGGAGGGAGGGAGGCGGCGGTGCTCAGTTGTTTGTGCTGAAGCAGCCCGAGTGTTTTGCTTGGGGGCAGTTGCCGCTGAGCGCGTTGCGTCCGCAACCCGCTTGCACTGCAGGTGCAGGGCAGCGAGAGATTGAGGGAGCAGTGCGCGGCACTTTGACACACCAGCAATGAGATGTGTCACCGCAGGCGCTATGCACACGTATGCTGTTGTGCTGTACTAGCAAGGGCCGCTGCTAGGCGGTGATGGGCAGGCATTGGCTGCGCAGCCTGCGCCAGCCCTGCACCCAGCATCAGCAGCTGGCAGCGGCTGGCCCCTCACCGCACGCCGCTGCTCCTCCGCCTGCTCCGCTTGGACGTAGCCACGCCACTCCTCCTGCGGGTGGGCATGGCGGCGGGTGGTTGGCGGGCGTTTGCAACGGGGAGTGCCTATTTGGCAGCAGGCCAGGCCTCAGGGGGCTTGCATTCACCATGCTTCACTGCATGCTTTTGACCTTTGCCTGGCAGAGGTCAAAGCCCTGAGACACGTCGGCCCGTCACAATTCCCGTTGTTGAGAAGACCCCACCAACCCACCCACCGGACCCCACGCACCTGCTCCCACTTGCTCTTCTGCACCCGCGTGGCGTCGCGCTGCAGCTTGGCACGGGAGGCGTCCGCCAGAAGCCCCTGGCTCTGCATCTCCAGAAGCTCGGTCTGCGGCCGACACACGAACAGAGAGTTACGCGTTTGCACTGGGGGCACCTGTTCTTGAATGAATAAGATTGGCAGCGGAAAGCAGCCCCTGGCTCTGCATTTCAAGCAGCTCGGTCTGCGGTGCAGGCGAGGACACAACAAGGGTAGAGTATGGTGTAAAGCTAGGAAGGAAGGATCGCCCTGGCTCTGCATTTCAAGCAGCTCGGGCCGCGGTGCAGGCACTGAGAAAGCAATGAGAAAGCACAGTGTAGCGGTGTGGAAAGGAAAAGATGGCAGGCAGCCCCCACGTCCCATCGGGGCAGCCCAAGCCTACATCACAGACTGGCACAGGCGCAGCAAGCGCAACCCAAAATTGGAGTTGTGCGGCACCCGTCAGCTGATTGGTGCCGCATTTCCAACTTGGGCTGCAGATGATGCACCTTGCCCAGCTCTTGATGTAGGCCTGGGGTGCCCTGAAGGGACGTGCGGGCTGCAGGCCGGCCCAGAGGCCCCACTAGTGCCGCCGCCCCACCCTGGCAAAGGCGCAGCAGCTAACGCCTGCATCCAGACCTGCCAAAACCACACAACCGTGCTGCACCACGTAAACCATAGGTGCTCGCTTGCCTGTTGGCGCAGGCACAGCAGCTGCCTCCTGCTTCGACACCTAACACCCGTACCCATCCCAACACATGCGTACTGCCCCACTTGTGGTGGAGGAAAGAAAGGTCCCCACCTGCTGGCGCAGGCGCAGCAGCTCCTCCTGCTTCGCCGACGCCACCTGCTGCGCCTCGCTGGCCTGCAGGCGCAAACCATTCAACGGCGAAGGACTGTGAGCAGGGGCATGAGATGGGAGCTGAGCGGGCACCAACAAGAGGTCAGAGACGGGCAGAGCGGACTGCAAAGGGGTGCATGCTCGATGGCATGGATGCAGTGGCCGACGGTGCGTGTCTTTGGCCCGAAGCTGGTCGAACGAGGTCGGGAACGGGCTATAAGGGCGGAGGGCAGGGGAACCTCGCGAGAGCAGCAGGCACCCACTGGCAGGCCGGGTTGCAGCGTGCAGTGCCAGGCGCAGCGCGCCACATGCCTCGCTGCCTCCAATGCACGCTGCCTGCTGCTGCCTGCTGTGTGCCGCGCCCACTCACCGCCCCGCCACTCTCGGAGAGACCCTGTTTGCAAGCATAAACCGGGTATCCCTCCCGCCCCAGGCACCTGAATGGCGTGCTCTTGCACCTTCATGCCCGCCACCTCAGCAGCCGATGGCGGCACCACCTCATACGTCGGGCGCGCCTCAACCTGCGATTTGGCGGGGAAAGCAGGCAGGGGTGGGGTGAGACAGCACGTTGGGGTGGCTTGAGCTGCAGGTTGCAGGCAGCAGGCAGAACGCATCCCATTATCAGGTCTAGAGAAATAGTTTAGGATTTGCAGTTGCATCCAACAACACAATTAGCGTCACCAGGACACCTGAGAGATGCCCCAGGGTAGGCCAGGGCAGACGAGGCAGCGGGGCCGACAGCCGCTGCCCACCTGCCCACAATCCCTTCCCCCCATACTGCCACATCCCTTCACCCCACACTACTGCATTCCTTCCACCCCACACTGCCCGCATCCCCTCCACCCCACACTGCCCGCATCCCCTCCACCCCACACCGCCCACGCCCACCTGCGGGATCCCCACAGGGGCAGCCTGAGCGGCAGCGCCACCCGCTGCGCCAAAACGCTGCACGTGCACCCTCTCGCCCTGCTTGGGCTCCGGCAGCAGCGTGCCTGGCACCTCGCCTGCAGGGGCGGGCCAGGCAGGCAGGCAGTTGTTGTCGGAGGCTCACTTCTCTAGAGGGTCACTTGGGTAAGCAGTCAGCAAGAGCAGGGTTGCATGCCTCATGCCACAGCACAGGCGGCCACACGCAGCCTCAGCAGGAGCAGTGGGTTCATTGTCTGCGCTGCCAGCAAGGAAGACAGGGCGTCGCAGCGAGCGCTCACCCTCAGCCGCAGCCGCAGCCGCAGCGCCGCCCACCACCACGGCCTCGCCCCCTCCAATGCGCCCGCGCCGTGCGCCCCTCTCCTCCAGACGGGCGGCAGCGGCCACCGTGGGGTGCATCCCGGGGGCCACTGCGGTTGCCACTGGGTGCATCACCGGGGCAACGGCCACAGCGGGGGCGGCAGCCACTGCTGTGGGGCCTGCAGCCACCCGCCGCGCGCCCATCTCCTCCAGGCGCGCGACAGCCGCCTCCGTTGGGTGCATTGTGGGCATAGCGCTTGCCAAGTGGGTTGCCATAGGCGCGGGGGCGATGCCTGCAGCGGGGGCGGCTGCAGCGGCCAGCGGCATTGGGGCCTCGCCGGCAGGGAAGGTAAGGGTGGGTGGGTTGTGTGCAGCTGGCTCCACGGGCAGGGCTAGCGGGGACAGCCACATGGGGGAGCTGCTCTCGGGGCTGAGGAAGCCCTCCCGAGGGTACAGTGTGAGGCGCGCAGCTGCCAGATCTAAGTGCTGCTCTGCCAGCTGAGGCCACTTGTGCGCCTCTGCTGCTAACCTCGCTGCTCCCGCCCCGGCTGCGGGCACCTCCTCTGCCTCTGCATACGTGTGGTGCAGTACCACTGCCAGGGGTGGGGCAGCTGCCAGGCAGCTGCCAGGGCTGCCCGCGCTTGATGGTACCGCACCTGCTGCTGGGGACACGGCGGCAGAGGCCTCAGCCGGCGGGGAGGGCAGCCTGGCGGCTGCAGCGGGAGTATCAGGCATGACTGGCGCCTCGCCGCCGTTGCCTGCGAGGGTGCCACGCAGAGGGGCCGGCAGGGTCAAAAGAGTTGGCTGCTGTTCCAGCAGAGGTGCGGGGTCACAGCGGACAAAGCATCAGGCGCTGTGGATGCAGCTTGCAGGTCGAACAGAACACAGGACAGCGCTCAAGGCACAACAGCACGCCGGCGGGTAAGCAGGCAGGTGAGTAGGGGTGGAGAGCTGCGGTTGTGCGACCCACCTGTGACCGGCATTTCAGCTCCGCCCTTGGTAGCGCCCCGCCCCACAGCAAGCGAGGCAGCCGCCTCTGCTGTCTCCTCCGCTGCCGCCATCCTCCCTCCCTCTGCGGCAGCAGCGGGGGCAGCGGGAGCTGGCAGGGCCACGTCAGCGCCGCCTGCGGCACCGCCGGGACCCGCCCCTGCTGCCGCCACACGCTGCTCGCGCTGCTGTGCCAGCTGTGCCGCCCGGCTGGCGAGATCTAGATCTACAAGCACCCGCTCTGCAGGCTTGTGGCCCGCCCCGGGAGGGGGAGACGGCTTGACCAGCGCCGCGGCTGCCGCCTGCTCACCGGTGCTGAATCCAGAAGGCTCCAGGCCCCCCGTGCCGGCGCCGCCAGCGCTGCATGAAGGGACAGGGGTGGTGCTGTGTGAAGCAGTGGCAGCGCCAAAACATGGAGCACAGACTGCGAAGCCTTTGAGGCCAGCTTGCAGCCAGCTTGCCCTCCGTGGATCCCAACTCTAAAAGTAAAGAACTCGGCTGAAGCGCCCCGGTTGATAGACAGCTGTGTGCGTCAGGCATGAGCTCTCGCCTCCCAGCGTGCATGCTGGGACTCCAGCAAGTTGCAGGCAGGCCAGAAGCGACGAGTGCAGCAGCCAGAGGAAGCCTCTGGTTGTGGCTTCCTGCATGCTGACACGCGCCTGAAGCACCGCCCAGCAGTGAGCGCCGCCCCACTCACCTCGATGCGCCTTGCCGTGGCCACGTCTGACACTTGCAGGACCACGGAACATTCAAGTTCGGGCTTGAATTCACCCAGATGTGCCCTAGGGCCCAGTCCCCCTACCTGCTGCCCTGCCCCGCAGCTAGCCCGCTCACCTGGCTCCCAGCGTCTTGCCCGCCGGTGCCGCCTCGCCCTCCATGCCCGCCCCAGCCGCCCGCTCCTCTGCAAGCAGGAGCATGGGGTGACTAGGTTTGTGGGAGCAGTCAAGGGAGGCAGGGCTCAGCCTCATGTGCCGGCTCGTGGCGACGGCTTGCAACCCCCGCGTGCCCGCCGCCCGCTCATCCTGCCTTCCCGCCGCTGCCAACCCCGCCGCCCCTGCCCCACTACCGAGGCCATGAACCCATCACATCCTGCCTGCTGGCCCAATCGCCCCTGTAACAAGCCTTCCGAGGCCGCCGCAAGCCCTCAAGGTTCGCCCGCTCGCAGCTGCCCCGGCCCTTTGGACCCTTGCCTGCGGCGCCTCGGCTGCCCTCCTCGCCCTCCTCCTTGCCTGCCCCCAGGCCAACTGTCTCCTTGATGCGCTGCAGCCAGCCAGGGGAGGAGGGCCGCGCCTGCTCCCCCTGCGGCTGCTCTGTCTCTGCCACCGGCGTGGTATCCACGGCCGCCATGTTTCAAATCGCTTATTGATAACTCTGAAAGCAGTGGGTGGGAGGGGGGAAGCAGCGGTGCGGCGGCGGCTGCCTGCCCGCATGGCGCAGCGCACCCATGCGCACGCCGCTTTTGGGCTGTGGTTGGGGCTGCCCTGTTTTCCCTTAGTTACAAACCTTTGAGCTGTCGAATCAAGTGAGAAGGGGCTGCAACTATCCTGCAAGTCAGGCAGGATGGACAATGCTGGCGCTCGCCCTGATCATAGCCGGCGGCAGTTGTGCGGCGGCACAGCACGCATGTCGCGGCAGGTGGCTCAGCTGGCCCACGTGCCCATGTGCTCCTCTCCACGAAATAGATAATCCACCGACATCCGGCCACTGTTTCTGGTTCATCGAGCTCCGCGCAGTGCCCAAAGTCAGTTGCAGCCCGCACGCCCACTCCCGACCCACACCATGCAGTCCGCAGCCCTCACCGTGGCTCCCTTCACGGCCACCAAGGTCACCACACGGTGAGAATTTGCACACCCCGCGTGTGTCGGGTGGCCATGCTGCGCTGGCCGCGTGTTCAGCGCCCGCGCAACACATCACTTGGCACCTGCATCGCGCGGCGCTCACCGTGCACGCTGCTCTTATCCACCCACGTGCGACTGAAATTGCGATATGCACTGCATCCGATGCAGCGCGCCCCGCACCGGCGCCGTGCGGGTGGCAGCTGCAGCACGCCCCGACGTTACACCGCTGCGGCGTGCGGGAGAGCTCGGGCAGAAGGTTGCTGCCGGCGCTGCTGCCGTGCTGGGCAGCCTGCTCATCGTCACACAGGCACGTGGTGTGATTAATTAAGGCCCTGGAGGCTGTGAAGCGGCTGTAGAAGAGAGGTGGCTGGCTCTGCGCACCACCCCATCCCGACCTCCACTGCCCCATCCCGCACGCTCACCCCCCGCCCTTGCTGGCCCCCTTGCTTGCAGCCAGCTAGCGCTGGAAACTTCACGTATGACGACCTTCAGGTGGGCCTGAACTCTGAATGTGTTAAGTGGGCTTCAATTTGCTCTGCATGTGGAGACGATCGTCCTCCCGCCCAGCGGTGCTGTGACGCCGCTGCCTCCGCCGCACCGTGGCCCCCTGGCCGGTTTGTGCTCCCAACTGTTGCCTCCTGCTCCCAATCGTGTGCCCTCCCATCCCACCTTCTGATACTCCATTGAACCAAGCCGCCGACCACCCACGTCCTGCCCCTACCGGGAGTTGACAAGCCTCTCTCCACTGTTCCCTGACTCATGTTCACACGTCCCCCCACCGTGGCGCACCCGGGGCTCTTCCTCCTGGCAGGGCCGTCCCATTGAGGGGTGAAGGACGCGCCCTTCACCGCGCGGCTCCTCCCCACTGCTGCCGCTCCGCCAACCTCTGCCTGGTACTGTACTCGCTCACACCTTGCCTCCCCTCCCGTTTACAGGCCCTGTCCTACCTGGAGGTGAAGGGCAGCGGGCTGGCCAACCAGTGCCCCACGCTGGGGTGAGCAGCCCAGCCACTGCCCTGCCCATGCATGCACACTGCTCAGGGCGCTGCCACCAGCCCGCATGCTGCCCAATGCACCCCGGCTTCCACCACCCTGCATGCTGCCCCAGTGTACCCGTGCTGCTGCCGCCCCACATGCTGCCCCGCAAGCTGCCCGGTGCACCCTTGCCGCCGGTGCCCTCGCATCCTCTCCGCCCGCGCTGCTGCCTTGCAAGATTCCTGCCCTGCCGCCTGCCTGAATCCCCCGCCAGCCTACCAGACACACCCGCCTGCCGTTTTGCCCCTTGCCCTCGCGTCCCCCGTGCCCCCGCTGTGCACCACCTCCGTACGCCCCTTCACGTTGCCCCTCCATCCCACCCACCTCGCCCCACCCGCAGGTCCGACGCTGACGAGGGCGCTGCCAGCCTGGCACCTGGCTCCTACTCAATTGACAAGTTCTGCATGGAGCCCAGCGCCTTCAAGGTGCGTGCGTGCACGTAACACCTCTGCTGGTTTCCTCAATCCCACGCCTAAGGGCGTATTCTTCTTCTTCTTCTTCTGCGTGCACGCGGGGGCAGGACACTTTGTGCCACTCTGACATGCTGCATCGACATCAGCAGAAGCAAGGGGGGCGGGGGCAGGGCATGTTGTGCCATTCCGACATGCTGCATGCACATCAGCAGAAGCCAGGGGGGTGGCATTGCATGAGCGGGACGGTGCAGTGGCGCCGTGTGTGCCGATTGGCAGGGGCCTGTGTGGTGAGGGGGATGCAGTGAGGGGCGGGGCATTCAGCACCCCACAGAGGCATGGCGTGCCTGCTTTGCCTATTTACACCGCTGCGTTGACATGTCAACCTCGCTCCCACATCACATATCACGTGTTAAACAGCGGCATCTCAGCCCTCTGCCACACCCCGATTTGTCGCCGCGGCTGTGCAGATCAAGACCGTGGGCAGCGAGGAGTTTGAGAAGTCCACGCTGCTCACCCGCAACACCTACTCCCTGGACCAGGCAAGTGGCGAGGGCTCGAGGGCTGCAGTACAGCTGCTGTACCCCAGGGCTGCGCTGCCGCCTAGCCAGCTGGCGCCAGCAGTGCTGACATGGGCCGGCCGGCCACTGCTCAGCCGCTGCAATACCAGCCCCCTCGACCCGACCATGCGCCTTCTTCGGGCACCGCCTTCCTTGATGCCCCTCATGCGTGTCGCCTTCCTACCCACCCTCCTTGCGTGCACGCCTTCCTCCGATTGGTTCCCTTGTTCACGCCATGCCGTGCTGCAGATGACGGGCTCGCTGACCGTGGGCAAGGACGGAACCCTGGAGTTTAAGGAGGAGGGGGGCGTTGACTTTGCGCCCGTCACTGTCAAGGTACAGGGCGCTGGGTGACATGCACATGAAGCATGGACTGTACGTGCATTGTAGCAGCCTTCTGTTGTGGGGGAGGAGGGCACGCACCTGCCGGGGCGGGACATGAGATCCAGAGCGGCGCAGGCTGCGTTGGCACAGGGCAGGGGCTGCACCCGGTGCACTGTTGGCCAGCCGCTGCGCGTGCTGTGCATGCTGCCTCCATGGCTGGTTTCCCTGGTGCCCGCGGGCCCGCCTGACCACCAGACCTGCGCCGCTCCCGCCGTGGCGCTGCCTGCAGATCCGGGGCGGCGAGATGGTGCCCTTCCTCTTCACCGTTAAGAACATGGAGCTCAAGGTGAGGAGGGCAGCCATTTGGTATGGAGTAGTCTTTAGCATTTTTTGAGTCCACTCAAGTCGGAGGCTCAGAGGCTGGCAATCAACGGGCCCGGCAAAGGGCGCTTGTCCGTCCCCTCCAACCCGTGCCATCCACCCGCCTGCTGGCCCCACTCACCGCGCTGTTTGTTCTCGCCCATGCTGTGCCTGTTATTGGTGCAGGGCCCGGGTGACGGCTTTGGCGGCACCTTTGACGTGCCCTCCTACCGGGGCGCCACCTTCATGGACCCCCAGGGGCGCGGCGCCGCCAGCGGGTGGGATTACGTGAAGGGCCTGCAGGCTGCGGGCGCGCAGGGTAAGCAGGGAAGGAGCATGGGCAGCATGCATGCCAGCCGGAGGGCAGCAGTGGTGTGCGGGGGGCGGGGCGGAATTGGGCGGGTGGCGATGCAGCACCCGAGGGAGCAGTCTCTCCTTCGAAAGGGGCGGGAGAGGGATGAGGCAGTGCCTGACGCACGCTAAGCGACACCAGTGTGGCGCCCTGAACACGCATTTGACATGTGATGAAGCACTTCTGACTTCGTTCCCCTCCTCTGCCCCCCTCCTGCCTCCCGCCTGCTGCAGATGAGCTGGCGGGAGAGAACATCAAGAGCGCTGCGGCCACCCGCGGCGAGGCGGTGTTCGCAGTCGCCAAGGTGGGTGCGCGCAGGGGCGGGCAGGGATGGTGTGTGTGGGTTGATGGAGGACCAGCAAGCAAACACGATTACCTCAAGGCAAGTAGGTACCCCATGCTTGTCCCCACCTGCCCCGGGCTGCGCCGACCCGCCTGGACACTCACACCACCGTCACAACCACGCTGCTCGCCTTGCCAGGTGGCAGTCAAATACTTTCGCCTTCCAGATTGTATCTACGCCCTAAGCTGTAGCCTGGCACATTCTCATCCCCATTCCTTGCCCTCCCCCTTGCTGCCCTCCCCCCCAAAGGTGGACCCCGTCACGCGTGAGGTGGCGGGCGTGTTCCTCACCCGCCAGCTGGCGGATGACGACCTGGGCTCCAAGGACCCCGCGACCGTGCAGGTTGAGGGCGTGTGGTACGCCCAGCTGTCGTGAGCGGCGTGGGTGAGGCCCAGGGGAGGGCCTCCTGCCGCGCCTTGTGTGCGCGTGGTTTTTGAGGCGCCGCCGCTGGCGCCCGGAGCGGGAAGAGAGTTGGGGTCCCCAGTTGTGAGCCTCCGGGCACACAGCAATCTGATTATTATTGTCATCCTCCAGTTTTGATCGAGTACCGATGTAACCTGTGCACTAAGGAGTTGAGAGGAATGATACACACATGGCATGAGCGGCGGGGCGGGCGCTATGCCTGCTGCGCCTTCAGGATGGCGATTGCTGCGTGCGATCGCGCTTGCGGCAGTTCCCGTGATCTCCACCAGGTCCCGTAGTTCAATTGCCGAGCCAAGATGCGCAGCGCCGCGCCTGCGCAGGCCCACTCTGCGTCGCAGCCTCGGCGCGCAGCCACCGTCTGCAGCAGCGTCGCGTCTCGACGCCCGCAAGCTCCCCATGCAGCAGCAGCCGGGCTGTGCAGCTTGCTGGCAGCGGCGCAGCTAGCCGTCCTCCCGCCGCCGGGTGCGCCGGTCAGCCTACTCACCACTTCATGTCCCACAGCATTGCCACACGCTGCCTCTGCCTGCCCCAGCTCTCCCCGCCGCCTCAAACCTCTTTCCTATTTTTTTGTGCAGATGCACATGCCCTGGAGCTGTCGGCCTCCCAGCAGCAGCAGCAGCAGCAGCGCCAGCTGGCGCCGCCTGCCACGGCGCCCCTGCTGCTGGCTGACGTGGCGGCACCGCTGGTCGAGCCCACAGCAGAGCAGGTGGCCGCTTTTGAGAGCGCCCGTGAAGTGACAGGCGTGAAGTGGGGCGCCTACTTGGTGGCCTGGGCCGGCTGGCTGGGCTGGGACCTCTACCGCCAGCAGCAGCAGAAGAGCGCAGAGGAGGAGGCGCAGCGTGCGCAGCAGGGGGGCAGCGGCGACGGCGATGGCAGCGGAAGCGGCGGGAGCGACGTGGCGGCAGGCGGCAAGACAGAAGATTGACTTGCATGTGGGTGCTGCTCGCCGGCCACTCGGCTGCCTAAGCGTGTGAGTGCACGATGGGCGCGCTGTGCTGGCTTGGCCGCCTCGGCTGGGCATTCGGTGTAACTCCCACTCTTACAACATTGGCAGGAAGGTCACTGGTGGAGATCAGCTGACGGATGGGCGATGCAGAATGAAGCACGGGGATGGAGGGTGGTTAGAGAGGGGAGAAGGGCCAGTGCTTCGCCGAGAGCCAATGCTTGGCAGAAGCACCCGCTTGTCGCGGTACGCAGCTGGGAGTGCAAATTGAAGCATGGGTATGGAGGGTGGATGGAGAGGGGAGGAGGGCCAGTGCTTCGCCGAGACCCAATGCTTGGCAGAAGCACCCGCGTGTTGCGGTACACAGCTGGGGAGTGCGGAATGAAACACAGGGATGGAGGGATGGAGGGATGGGGTTGAGGGCTCTGGTGCAGGCCGGGGAGTGGGACAAAAGGCTCGACAGGGGCACCCGCAGATCTCGGCAGGCAGTTGGGGGTTGCAGAGTAAACCACAGGGGATGGACGGGTCAAGGCAGCGCGTCAGGTGCGGTCAACAGGATCAAGCGAGGGGCGGAGCGCAGGCAAGTTTGGATTGAAAGGCTGCTGGCCGGCATGATTCAGGCGCCAGTGCTCAGGGGGAGCGGTTCAGGTGAGTGATGTGGGCAGGGAGGTCGGGCGAGGGAGGCAGGGAGAGAAGGCAGTCACAGGGTGCAGTGGGGAGGGACAGGTGTGTAACGTAAGCGGCCGGTTGGCGTTGCATGCTTGATGAGTGAACTCGGCTGCGGGAAGCGGGATGAGCGTGGATGGAACCTCGAGCCAACGAGAAAGGCAGTACATGGTAAAAGTCGAATGCGATCGGGAGCAGTCAGCTTAACGTCAGCTTTTCAGTGCTGATAGGTCGCTTAGGAAACAGCACATTGGCGTTGAATGTACAAAGTGTGGGGCGGGTGGGTTCGCAACAGCACATGGGGGCAGTGCAGCAGCACATGGATGCAGCGGCCCACAGGCGTTGCGCTGTGCTTGGGGGCGGATGGGGGTGCCACTTGTCTGTGTGTAAAGTGCATAGGTGCCGATGGGCGGGCAGAGATCACCTGCACCGCCCGTTTTTGTGGCATTTGTTGGTGCAGCAGTCACTATGGATGTTGCACGCCAAGCCAACGGGCCGGCATGAGGAAACCGGACGGGGGGGCAGCGGCGGGGGAGGAGACGGGGTGGGCGGAGGGGGCGCAGGTGAGGGGGGGCGTGGGGACGGGGGTGGGGGGGAGGCTGTGGGAGGCGGGGTCGGAGGCTCGGGGTTGGGAGGCGGGGGTGACGGGCGAGGGAAGGGGGGCGGGGGGCGGGGAGGCGGCGAGGGGCTGGGGGGCAGGGCGTTGGGCGGCGGCGCCTGGCGGCGCCCAAAGCACTTGGGCTGGCGCAGCGCAGCCGCTGCCACGTGGTCCCGCATCACAGTGGCGATTCGGCTGGGGGCCACGCCGCAGGTATGGCCCACTCCAAACGTCATGGCCTGCCAGGAGTGGGCGAGGGGGGCATGGGCGACAGGGTGGGAGGACAGCAGGGCAGGAGGGGGGCAGGAAGAGCCTCCTAGCAGTGGCGCTAATCAGTTGAACCGGATGCCGGGGACTCACAGGGAGACAGACAAAGAAGAAGAAGAAATAGATTACAGCCCGAGGAGGTAGGGTTGAGGAAGCCGACAGGAAGCTACGCCACAGGCACCAGTCAGCTGCCATGCACACACAGGCAGGCAGACAGGCAGACACACAAACCGCCTCACCCCCCGGCCACACACACACGCAACAAGCTTGGGTGCCTGCTGCCCTCCCCGCCTCACAATGTTTCCGTAGCCGCCGGGCTGCTGGTGGCAGTACGACATGATGGTGCCGGCGCCGCCCCCGCCCCCGCTGAAGTACGGGGTGGGGCTTGTGCAGGAGGGCAGGCCGGTGGCGGTGGTGTTGCAGGCAGGGGAGGCCCAGCACCCATCCACGGCCGCAGCCACTCCGCCTATGGCGCAATAGTCGTGGGAGTGAGGGCTGCAAGGTGAGGGCAAGGGCGGGGTGCGGGTGGGGTGGGGTTGGCATGGGCAGCGGAGGCAGGAGAGTGTGGTGCGGGAGGAGGTGGAAGAGGCCCCGCTGTGCGCAGGCCACACGACCGCACATCCCAAAACGAGCATGGGTTTGCGGCCTGGGGCAGAGGGAGGAAGCGATCTGGGCAGGGTGGGGCTCCCGCCGACCCCAGCTGCCACCCACCTTCCCAGGGCACCCGCCGAGGCCCCGCTCGCCCCGGCAGGTTCCGTGTCACAGGTTTCGTTGTGGAGACACAGGCTGTCAGCCTTAGTTAAATTGACAAGCGCAACTGCTGAATATGACTGGAACAACGCATGATATCTCCCCTTATCCACCCACCCCACCTATTGAAGTTGTGCCCGATTTCGTGGAGCAGCGCTGTCACGTCCCACACCACGCTCTGGGGGTTGTTGTTCTGCATTGGGCAGAGCGGCAGGCGCCTGGACAGTCAGGCGGGTGGCGGCAGGGAGAGGGAGAGGAGAGAGGTGCAAGGCTTTGCGGTGCAGCACAGAGGAGGAGCATGGGCAGCATGGGCAGGGCAAGGACAGGGCAGGGCAGCACAGCACAGCACAGCACAGCACAGCATAGCACAGCACCGCACAGCATGCATCACTGCGGCGCCAGCTGGCACCCACCTGGCTGGTGGTTGCATCCCACACAAAGTCACCGGCTATTCCGCTGGAGAGGCCTGCCAGAGCAGAGGGCAAAAGATGAACACGGAAGGGATCAGGGAAGGCGGGAGCACGTCATCAAGGAACCTTTGCCAAGGGCATGGCCCTTCTGATGCCAGCACAGCTGCCCCGGGAGTGCCCCGTGCACATCCCCAGCACGGCGCAGCAGGGGCACTGGCACGCCTGCCTAGCCGGGCGGTGGGAATCGTGAGGAGATAGGAGGGCAGGGCGCCTGCTGAAGGCATGCTGGGGGTCCACACCTCCGGTGGTTCCCTCAACCCACGCCCCAGGCAGATTCTTCTTCTTCTTCTTCTTCTTCTGCTGCTTGTGTGCCCACTGCTACTCACCGTATCCCCAGTCTCCCGAAGGGCCGTCCCAGTAGTTGCACAGCACCTGCCAAGTTGTGGGAGACGGGGGGGCACACATCCGTTTGTTACGTCCGAATCGTCCAGTTGGAGGCACCCCCTGTCGTTTGATTGCAGCGACAAAGAGGATTGGCATGTCGCAGGGCACGCCTGCTGCTGCAAGGGCAGCAGCATGCTGTACCCCGAATACTGCAAAAACATTGTGTGCTGTGCATGCCCTGCCAGCCGGTGCAGCAGCCTGGCTCACCCCGATCCACGCGATGCCGCCCCCTATGTTCTTGCCGCTCAGCATGTGGGCAAAGGTGCGTGGGATGGCCTGCGGAAAAATGACACGTGGGAGGGGGAGGTTTTGTGTCAGAGAAACAGCCGACGACAGGCACCACCAGTAAGAGGCGTCAGTAGCAGGGACCACCTGCAGCACCGGCGAGAATTCACCTGCAGCAGGGGGCTGCAGCATTGGAACGCAGCAGCGGCAGGGTCCCCAAGCGCCGTGAGCAGCAGCAGCAGCAGCAGCAGCAGCGGCACCAGCAGCGGCAGCAGCAGCGGCGGTGGCGGCAGCTTGAGCAGCTGCGGAGCGTCAGGTGCGCCAAGGCAGCGTGCAGATATGATGAGTTCCTTCCTCGTAGCTACAGGCAGGGGGCTGCAAAGAAGGTCCCCGCAAGGCGGGAACTCGGGTAGCGTGCCCGCTCGCCTCCCCCTGCACGCCCATCTCCCCTGCCCCTCACAGGCCGGCCATCCGGTGGGTGTCAATACCCCACCCTTAAGCAAGCAAGCAAGGACGCTGCCAGCTGTGGCCACCCGCCTGCATGTTGACGTTCCAGTAATTTTTGATTGCGTAGAGAGCATTGCTGAGGCCGGTGGGTGTGGGGTAGGGGTCGCTGTCGGCTCCACCCGTCCACAGTCGGATGTAGCCTACAAGACAGGGTGGACAGGGGGGCGCAGGGAGGAGGGGCTTAGCAAACGGCGGAGTGAGATGCTGCCGTTGTGAAGGTGCTGCGGATGGCTGTGCTGGGCAGCCAGCAGCTCCGCACAGCGCCCCCGCACAGCAGGCTCTGAGCGGGTTGCTGCTGCGGGGGACATGGGGCGGGGCATGACTGATGCACGGCGCGGCGGCTGCACACCCGCTGCACACCCGCTTTTCCAGAAGCGCACGCACCTATTTTGAGGTCCGTGTCGATTTCTCGGCTGTACACCACGTCAGCGTCTGCCCAAGGGAAAGCAGGGAGAGGGGGTTGCTTCAATTCAGTTGCTTGTTGACAACAGTGGGCATCAGGGCACCAGGTAACCAAAGTTGATTGTCTGCAGACTGTGAAGCCAGGTGGCGTCTTCTCACACTTGGCATACAGAGCATAGCAGTTGCCGCGCAGTGCAGGGAACCCAGCCAGCTTATGTAGGGGAGGCGGCCAGTCAGTGGGAGAAGGCAGGAAGGATGGGACACCCATTGTGTGGAGTCATGCAGCGGCGGGCGTGCCCGCCCCACCACTAGCACTCTGGCACCGGCAGGCAGTGGTGGGGCCAGGCAGCAGCGCTCTCTTGCGTCGCCACCGCCCAGGCCCGGCCCCACCTAACCAGCCTGAAGAGCACACCCACATGCACACGCACACGCACGCATCGAAGCATTCCGGTGGCAGGCGCCCCCTGCGGCCAGCAACCAGCTGCCAGCAGCGTGGCGGCGCGCCGCGCCCCGCTGGCACCCAACCAGAGGCAGCCTGGTCGCCCTGCACGCCAGCCCCCCGCCCTGCCCCCCAAGAAAGTCGACCACACTCCCCTTCCACCCCCCCTGCCCCCCGCTCACAGCCAAACAGCTCTGCCGCGTAGTCCAGCGCAGCCTGCACGTCGTTGAAGCGGCTGTAGTACTCCCAGTCCGTCTCCACGGCCACTGTGGCCACGTAGGCAGAGTCCTCCACATAAATGTTGGGCCCCGTTGTGAGGTTGGAGCCGGTCCTGATTGCCTGCAGGGGGGCAGGAGGTGGGGGAGGGAGGAGGGGTGGCAGTTGGGCGGGGGCGGGCAGTGAGGAAGAGGAAGGTGTGACAGTCCAAGGGGCGTGGGGCTGAGGAAGCCAGTACACCATCAAAGCCAAAGGCGGCAGCAGTCAGCTGCCGATGGGTTGGGAGGAGGGGTTGGAGTCGGGTGGGAGGGGGCAGAGGAGGCACGCTGGGTAGGTCTGCAGGGGGGGCGGGATGCAGGGGAGGGCGACAGGGGGATGATGCTTGTGGGGCGGGGGAGGGGGAAGGGGATGCCAGTCGGCTCCGCTGAGTGGCGATGGATGGAGGCCACGTCAGTCGGTGGTCTGCATGTGGCCAGGGGGCGGGCGAGCGGGGAACGGGGATGCAGGAGAGATCGGCCTGGCGTTGGGTCGAGGGGCGTTTTGGGTGGGCACCTGGAGCAGGGGAGGGCGCGAGAGTGGGCAGGAAGTGAAGGAGTGGGAGGGCCAAATGGGAGTGAAGCGGGGAACGCAGAGGGGGGCATCCTCCGGCGGCCGGGCAGGGGTCAGGTGAAGCTAGCAGGAAGGTGGCCTGTGAGGATGCGGGGCACGTATGAATGCCCATACGGAGCGGAGCGCGCCCGGTACCGCGCTGCCTGCACTCCAAGAGGTGAAACGAAGCGATGAGTGGGGCGCGAGGGGGCAGACTGGGCTAGTCCGGGACGACTGGTACCGGACTCGGGTGCTAGTGGTCCTGCCTGTGTGTACCAGACAGGCTGTTGGTGGACTGTCAGTGTTCCAGCCAAGGGGCAGAGGGGCGAGATACCCACCTGCCGCCCCCCGGTGGCGCCCTCAGGCACGCCCTGCCATGGTGGGGAGGGGCGGGGGCAGCAAGCAGGCAGGGGGGAGGTACCGCAGCGCCGGCTGCCCCGCACCTGAAGCAGCTTGCGGGCGGACTCCGGCACCTCTTCGCCGTGAGAGTGGCTGTCGTCGTGGCCGTGCGCGTGGCCCTTGCCCGGCAAGTCGTCCGTGCCGCAGCTATGGGGGGCCTTCTTGAAGTCGTGGGGGCGCGCCTTGCGGGAGCGCAGCCTGCCCAGGCCCTGCCCCTTGCCGTTGCCGCCGGCGTTGCTGCCGCCGGCGTTGCCGTGGCCGGGGTTGCCGGCGGGCTTGCCCAGCGCCCAGGAGGCCTCCCCCTGCCGCGCCATGCCGGCAATGGAGCCGTCCTCGCGCACTGACAGCATGGCCGTGGCACCTGGCTGGCCGGCCAGGCCGCCCCGGAAGTAGAGGGTCGCTGGCGCCGGCTGCAGCACCACCTGCCCGCCTTCCCCGCGGAGCTCTACCACTGCATCGGGCTGCCACACCTCGTAGCGCTCCAGCTCGAGTGCCACCTCCTCTGCCTGCCCCTCCAGCTGGGCGCCAGTGAGGGTGAGGCGGCCGCCGCGGTCAACGCTGCGCGCCGCCAGCAGGACCGCCTCAGCATCAGCAGCAGTGGCGGAGGCCTGCGGGGCTGCGGCCGCCAGCCGCGGCGCCAGCAAGATGCATACCAGGGCCATGGCTGCCAGCCAATTGGCCGGCAAGCGGCGGGGAGTGGGCATGCGTGCGCGGACGACGTGCAGCCAGATGGCGAACGCTCCGACGTGCGGACCAAGGACCAAGGAGGGCGTTGCTGACTGCCCGCGCGCTGTAGCAGTGCTATTTTAGCGACGGGAGCGCCCGGAAGGCCAGCGGCCGGGCATTTGTGCTGGCCTGGAGCATCACCTGCCCAGCTTCCGTGCTCCCTGCACCAGCTGCCACACACACCACGGGCGGGGTCCCGCCCTTGGGTCCAGCCGCCCACACTCGCCAGATTCCAGTCGAGTAGACCATACTGTGCATCCTGGTCACTATTTGAGCCTGCCGTGGAGCGTCGGTTACCGCGGGCGTCATTTTCGCTTCGACCAGGTGCCCGGAGTGGCAGCTGGTAGGGCCCCAGCCGGGCTGGGGCCGGTACAGGCAGCTTCTCAAAGTGGCTTCCGCAGTAAACGTCTGCTCAGGAGCGTCTTCCCGTAGAGCAAAAGCCGTATAGATACGCTTAATGACGCATTTGCGTGGGGTACCTGGCTGCTACATGCGCAGCAGCTGCAGATTTGGAGTGCTCCCGGCTATGCCATGCGGTGCCGCCCCACCTGTGCCACACACCCCGCCCTCAGCTGGACAGGACGGACCCCACCTGTGGGCGGTGATTTTGACAGTAACCACAAAGGGCGGCAAGGAAAGAGGGCACCACAGCCTTGCAGGCTAGCGGCCAGCGGCGGGCGGTACTGTTGCATCAGCAGGGCTGTCCAGTGGTCCTCAGGACCAGGCTGGCTGGCAGGCTGCTGGGGGCCGCACGCCAGCGCCTGCAGGGCAGGCATCCATCTGCAGGGCACTGGGTCGCCAGCGGCGCAGGCACCGGGGCTTTCGTGAGCAGCATATGTCATGTGTTGGGCCGTCACAAAGCGTGTGGACTGCGACGCGTCGCTGTGCACCAGATGTTGCGCAAAGAGAGCCGGGCTGTGCAGCTGAGCAGCCGCTGCTTATGAAGGACCCCCGTGCAGCGGCAGGTGCGAGGTGGGGCGTCCACCCTGGCCGCCTGGACGGGCTGGCTGTCACGAAAGCTAGCAAGCAGTGCACTGTATGCCCATCAATGCTCACGGGGATGGGTTGCTCTGGGTGGGCTGGCCGTGTCCCGCCCTGCTCTCCTCTCTGTCACCGGGCGGTCCCAGTCTGGAGCTGCCAGGTCAGCAAGTCACCTCCCTTCCCACCAGCACACAGCCTCGTCACTAATTTCCTGTATGCCGAGCCCTGGCAGGTGCCTCGACCTTCTGCCTCTCCCCTCCCCGCCGCCCCCTCTGCACGCCCCCGCCGGCCCTGCTCTTTCTTCAGCAGAACCTTGATTAATCGCAGGGTGCTTCTTGCGCATCTTGCTCAATACTTGTAAATGATAAAGCGTGCCGCGTCAGTACAAACATACAAGGGGAGAAGAGAGTGCAGAGTGCGGGGGAGGGCATCAGCGATGGGGAGCGAGCTGTGCCATCATCATGTGGCAAAGGGAGTGTCTGGAGCAGCGGCAAGCAGCGGTCAAAAGGGGCCGCCACGCCCCACGATCACTGCGCCGGCTGCTCCGGCTGCCCCTCTGCGGCGGCCGCCTGCGCCGGCTGCTGCGCCGGCTGCTCCTCCTGCTCCTCCTGCTCCTGCCTCTGCTGCTCTGCCTTCTTGGCAACCTCTCGGATGTCCAGCTTTACGTCGTCCACCTGGCAGCGGCAGGATGCAGGGCAAACAGTGGTTGGGGTCAACGTTGTTCAGGGCACACGGTGCTTGAACTGACTGCCTCCTTCGCCCGCCCAGCTTCACATCATCCACTGAAGCAGGTGACAAATGCAGGGCAAACAGTGCCTGAAGTCAAAGCCTGTTTGGCCGCTGCACCTGCGCGACTCGCGCTCCGGCCCTGGCGTGACACGCAGGCTGCCTCAGCTGCATGGGGGCACTGGGGCACCCCTCAAGGGTACCCTGCCCTCCTCGTCCCTCCAACTTGTCAAGCAAAATAAACCGAGACACAACGTTGTTCACCAGCTGCCACCGTTGTGCCGCCGCCCCCCTCACCTGCACCAGCACGGGGCGTGCCGCCCGCAGGATGTCCTCCTCGGTCAGCGGCTTGGGCTTCAGGTCCTCGTAAATCTTGAGCACCAGCGCCACCTGGGGGCCGGGAAGGGGCACACAGGGCACAAAGCAAGGGCAAGGGGCATTGCGAGCCGTTTGAACCTGACTGTAGAACATTGCAAGCAGTGGCGCGGGCTTTAGGCCGTAGGAAAGCTCGGCACGAGAGCCAGCTGGAACAACAGAAGCAGGGCACAGAGATGGGCAACTGTCCCATCCACTCCCTGGTCGGCCAGTGCCCCGCTGCCCACTCACCCGCTGCCCCACCACATCCCCGGCGCCTGCCCTCCCGCTGCCCCGCCTGCCCTGCCTGCCTGCCCAGGGCCCCGCCCCCCCACCTTCCAGCTCAGAACGTCCTCCCGGCAGGCATCCCTGCTCCGCCAGCCACAGCTGGCCCCTTCTGGGCTAGCCTGGTCCCGCCAAATGCACCTCGCAACGCGCCCCTTTTGCCTCCTCCTCCTCTGCGCCCCTGCCACCTGCCACACCCGCCACCCCACGTCCCTCTGTGCACAACCTCCTCTACCCCGCTGCCCCCGCTTCCCTGAGCCCCCGTGCCCGCTCACCTTCCAGCTGAGGAACCCTCCCAGCAGGCAACCCTGCTCCACCAGACCCAGCTGCTCCTCTGGCCCGGCAGTGGAGTTGTAAGCCGCCGCCAGGGCCAGCAGTCCCGGCAGCACCAGCAGGCGCGGCTGTAGGGCCTGGCGGTACGCGGCAAAAAGCTTGGCGGCCCACCGCAGCAGCTGAGGCTCCACGGCCTCTGCATGGGGGCAGGCAGTGGGGCGGGGTGAGCAGGATGGTTAGAGAGCGAGACAGCAGGCACGGCTGCAGGGTCTGATAATTGGCAGCGTACAGCCCAGCAGCCTGGGGACAAGGGCAGGGCGGGTGTGCGGGGTGAAGGGTGGTGGGGGAGCAGGAGAGCGGGGGTGGGCAGCTGCGGCAGGGTGCGTGGGTGCACGCTTGGGTGGAGGCGGCATCGCCACAGGCCCCGCTCCCGCCTTGCTGCCTGCCCATGCAACAGCCCTGCGCCCTGCCTCTGCTGCAGAGTCAGCCAGACGCCCTCTTAACATGCAGACACTGGCACACCACAGCCGCAGGGCGTCCCACCCCTTGCAGCACGGCGGTATGCTCCC
Source organism: Micractinium sp. NFX-FRZ (assembly GCA_029339195.1). NCBI lineage: Eukaryota > Viridiplantae > Chlorophyta > Trebouxiophyceae > Chlorellales > Chlorellaceae > Micractinium > Micractinium sp. NFX-FRZ. The sequence continues at coordinate 31,129 of JAPTJF010000177.1, forward strand.
ACCCCCTCCACACCACCCGCCACTGAAGGCAAGCACACCTGCGTCCTTCAGGGGGATGCGGTCCCCTGGCTGCAGCCTGTCCACGTCAGCAATCAGCCATTTGAAGTACCCATACCCCGCAGCCGCCCCCACCAGCTCACAGAACGCCGCCTGCAGGCGACGGGCGCGGCGCACAGGCAAAGCGCAGGCAGGCGGGCAGGATGAGCGGTGGACTGGAGGGTCGTGTTGGTGGGGCGGCGTGACGCCAACGCCGCGGCACCCAAGCGTGTCTCGCACACTCATGGCCCTCAAACCCCCAGGTACTGCTGCCGCTCAAGCCCCCACAACATGTGCCTCCTCACCTCCTCAGGAACCGCCAGCAGCAGGTGGAGGTAGCAGTCGGGTGCCTCAGTGCAAGCTGCATCTACACAGCCCTCCCCTGCCCAGGACCACCACCAGCAGCACACAGCAGCCTGCGACAGAGCCGCAAGCCAGCACACTGCATCCCCACCTCTCCAGAGGCCGCCAGCAGCAGGTAGCCGCTGAACAGCAGGCCAAACCGCCAGGTGCGGAAGAGCAACCATTCCTGAAGGTCGGCATACTCTTGCATGCCCTCTGCATATGCCGCCTCTGCCGCCGCCTCCTCAGCCGCCGCCTCCTCTGCGGTCATGTACACAAACTCCATGCGTTTGACCGGCTCCCGATTGCCGTACAGCCGCTGCTGCTCGGCATCTTCCATCCGCTGCTGCTCTGCCGCTTCGTCGGCGAGCGAAGAGGCGCGCACTGCCGCCGCCGCCGCCCGCCGCCCCGCTGGCGGTGGCAGCACCGGCAGGGGCAGGCGGCGAGCCACGGGCCAGGGGCCGCGGCCTGAGCAGCTGGCGAGCTGCTGCCTGCAGGGCGGGAGGGGGGAGCGGGGGATAAGGCGCCTGCATGGTGCTTGTGGCTAGGGCGGGCTCGTCCTGCTGGCGGGTAATGCGCATTACCTGGAGGCAGCAGCGGTGCAATATGACGCCATATGGCCGCGGTTTGTTGCTGCAAGCCTCGACTGAGCCGAAAGTGGCGGTGGTGCGGGAGGCTGCTCGTCAGCTGAGCGGCTTGCCGTCCGATAATTGAGGGTGTGAAGCTGCGCAAGAGAAATCAAGACGACTGCACACGCGATCGGGCCCTTCTGGGGTGGAGGGTGTTAGGCTGGTGCCAGCAGGCGGTGGGCGGCAGGGGCCAAGAGCGAACGCATGCATGTGAATGTTAATGCATCTTTGCTCACGATACGTGCTGGCAGACCCAGCCTGGCGATGACACACGTGCATACATGGTGCAATCGCTTCCCTCAAACCGATCGCACGGCGCCCAAAGCCAACCTGCTTCCAGCAGAAACGCCGCTGCCGTTTCGCACATGCATGCTTAGCAGCGTACCAGTCACCATGCTATGTATGACTGTTCCGGTTGGTACATTTGTTTCTTGACTGCTTTCTATTTGAAGGAGGCCCACCAAAATTTGGCTCTCCGGGCGGCCGGGCAGAGAGACGGGCAGCCAAGCAGCTGCAGTCGGCACCCCCACCGTGCACGCATGCCTTGATGCCCTCCCCTGCACAACACAGTGCATCTGTGAGTTGATATCGTTTGAAAGCCCGTCAAAGGTGTCCTTTCTGAGGCTCCTGCGACACATGCTCTGGCGGGCATCGCGCTCGCGGCGGTGCCGCCGCCTCTGCCAGGTCACTGCCCCGCCAGCAAGGGTTGTCAAGGCGGACCACGCCCCAATTGCGGCCCCGGCTGACAGGCCCCTCCAAGGGGGTGGGTCGGCAGTCTGGCAGCGGCGGCATTAGCCGCCGCCAGCCAGGCTGTCGCGTATCACCCCCCAGTCACCCAAGCGTGTCACCTTCTTCTTCTTCTTCCCTGCAGTCTCCGCCGCACCACATGACCTTGCAGCAGCGTCCTGGCGCTATGCCCCTATGCCACTGCTGAGTTCGGCTCCGGGACTGGCTGGAGGCTTGGAGGCGCTGGCTGTCCGCGAGTTGGTGGTCGTCATGCAGCACGCAGCAGCAGGTGCGTGACTAGAGGGCCGCGAGCAGCCTGCCGCACATGCCAGACTGTGCCAAAGTGCTGGGCAGATCGGTGACCTCCCACATTCTGTCCCACCCGTAGGCATGCACACAACCAGAGTCGGAACCCCGGCGGCGCGCAGCGCGCCACAGGGCCCCGCTGCCACCCCGACGCTTCGAGGCGGCGCCGCCGCCAGTGCGCCGCCAGCGCAGCCACCGGCAGCGTGGCATCATCAGCATCAGCAGCGTGCTGCAGCAGCTGCAGCAGCATCAGCAGCGGCTGCAGCAGTGGCAGGGACGCTGACCTGCCCGGTGTCGACGGCAGCCTTTGCCGCAGCCCTGGACGCCGGCAGCAGCCTCCCCCTCACATGGCTGTCGCACTGGCAGCAGGTGGAGGCGCGGCGTGCAGCCCGCCGTGCGCTTGTGGCCAGCACGCGTGGCCGGCAGCAGCAGCGCCTGCACCAACGCGCCACCCTGCTGCACGGCGGAATCGCGGCAGCCGACGTCAGCAGCAGCAGCAGCAGCAGCCCCAGCAGCATCCGGCCAGAGCTCGAGCCGCAGCTTCTGGTCAGCAGCAGCAGCGGCGGCAGCGTGGAAGGCAGCCTAGACATGCCTCCTCTCCAGCAAATGAGTGAGCTGGATGAGCTCACCTGGCTGGCCAGCCACCCGGCGGAGGGGGATGCAGCCGCCGCCGGCGCCGGCATGCGCAACTGGGCGGAGCACCACCGGCAGCAGCAGCAGGGGCAGCAGGGGCAGCAGGGGCAGGGGCAGCCTCACGGGCAGCAGCAGCAGCAGCAGCAGCAGCAGCAGGGGCAGCCTCACGGGCAGCAGCAGCAGCAGGGGCAGCAGGGGCAGCCTCCCGTGATCGGTCTCACGCCCGAGGCAAGCACGGCGGCGCAGCAGGGGCCAGTGCAGCTGTGGGTGGGTGAGGAGCTCGTGAGCGCACGGCCCCTGTGGATTGCCGTGTACCAGCCGGAGCCAGGCGGCCCCGCCAAGTGAGCCGGGCAGGGCGGGGATGGGACAGGGTTGTGCTAGGGTGGGGCGCTGTGGGGGGGGGGCAAGGCTGTGGCGGTGGACGGCAGGGTGTGAGATCTGGCTGCTCCGGGGGGTGGTTTGCCTCATGCCGCGCAAGCAGGCCCACCCAGGGCGCCATCCCACCGCCTTCCTCCGTGCACCCGTCCCACCCCCCAACCACCACCAGCCCCCCTGCTTGTGCGCTTGCAGGCTGTGTGAGAGCGGGGCCCCACTCCTGCCCGGCGCTGTAGGCCGCATCTTAGAGACCCCCCTCTTTACTTGCTGCACACGACTCAATCCAAATGCCCCCGTGCCTCCCCCGCTCTCTGCTTCCCACAGGCTGTTTGAGAGCGTGGCCCCGCTGCTGCCCGACGTGGTGGGCCGCCTCTCAGCCGACATCTCCCCCTTCTGCTCCGTGGCCGGCGGCATGCGGTTTGGCGCCGCCGACGAGGCGGCGGGCGGCTGGCTGAACTACTTTGTGGGCCTGGTGGGCGGCGTGGCCCCGCATGAGGACGACATCCTCTGGCCTAACAAGGTGAGCATGGGGGATGCTTAGTTAAGGTGGTGCAAAGTGCTGGCTGCGACATAAGTACTTGAGGTGCTGCTGCTGTGGGCGAGAGGTGCGAGGTCAGCTACTTCCATGCGGCTGGCGGGAGGCGCCGCGCTGCACGAGGGCGTCCTTTTTGTGCCCAACTAAGTTTCCGTTCCAGGCACGACTTTTCGACGGATTTGATGCACTCACGTTGCGCCGCAGGTGCTGCACCGCGACCGCGTGCTGTTCAACGTGCGCAACGGATGGGATGTGGCCCGATTCCTCTCGGAACCCAGCCGTGAGGATGTGGAGGAGCACCGCACCAACCTGCTGCGCCTGGCGGCAGAGCGGGGGTACAAGCGGGGATGGGCCTGGCACATGCTGTGCCTGAGGTGGGGGGAGGGCACGCTGCGCACGCTGGGGCTGGAAGTGTGACGCCGCTGCTCCCACGCTTTACCAACCCCTGCTGGACTCCCTCTGTTCCCTGGCCTGCTGTCCGTGCCGCCTCACACGTTTGTCCCTCCCTGTATAATAGCACCTCCCTGTTGCACCAGGCTTAGCCCCGCTGCCCTGTCTCTTGCCCCACAAACCGGGTTGTACTCCTGTTTTCCTCCCCTTGCTCTTTCAACTTCGTTTCATGTTTAGCAGCTTTGAAGGTTGAACTGTAACTCGCTATGAGAACCCCCAGGCTGCCAGGCGCCGGTTGAAGGCCAGAGCCTTGCTCGGCAGCCGGGCTGGTGCTGCCATCAAGAGAGTTCGAATTGTTCCCACCCCCCCAGCGGACGGCAGCCTGCTGTGGGCGCTGCGGGCGGTGGCGGCAGACCCGTTGCCGCTGGGACATGTCGGCTGTGAAGCGTCCACGAGTCTTTTTCTACCTCTCCATGCACTTTGCGGCTCCCGACCTTGTGCTGCTAGACCCCAGGGCCGCCATAGTTCGTGAATACCGTGAGTTCGCGCCCCCGCGCAGCGCCTTCTCCCTACCGGCGCCCTACCAAAGCCGCAAGGATGTAGACGAGGGAGCGAGCGATGGAGCGATGCCAGGCGGCGGAGGAGGAGACGGTGGTGGCGGCAGCGGCGGCGAGCCGGGGCCTGAGACAGCGGCTGCGGTAGCACAAGGCGTGATGCCTCCTGACCTCACTGTCACAGCCGGAGAAGGACGGCGGCGCAAGCGGGGGCGCAGGACATACATGCCAAACGAGAGGGAGCAGCAAGCGGCGGCACGGCACGCCGAGTATGCACCAACGCTGGCGGCAGCTGCGGACGCGGTTCAGACGTGGTTGCACGCCAGCGCTGCTGCCACGGTGCAAGAGGCTCTGGCCGGTGCCGCAGCTGGCGGCAGTGGCAAGGGGGCATTGGATGGCCAGGGTCAAGCAGCTGATCAGCAGCAGCAGGGGCAGCAGCAGAAGGGGCATCAATGGCCAGGGCTTGAGCAGCAGGAGCCAGGCGGGGACAGCTGCAGTGTTGGTGAGTCCGACCAACCGGACTACTTGGCTCTCTTTGAGATGCGGCATGCCCTGAAGCCACGGTTTGAGTTTGCTACAGAGACTCCGGGCAGCAGCAGGGGAGCAGGAGCAGCAGCAGCGGCGGCACGTGATGGCAGGGCGGCGACACTTGGCAGCGCTGCACAGCAGGAGCAGCAGGAGCAGCACGAGCGGCAGGAGCAGCAGGGCGGCAGGCGGCGGCAGGACGTGCAGCAGCAGCAGAAGCATGCGGGCCACCTGTTCAACCGCCTCATCAGCAGCGACGGCCCGCCCTGCTGGCCCAGCGGTGGCAGCGCCAGCGGCGGCAGCGGATGCAGAGAGCGGCTGGCCTATGCGGCGGGCCACCCGGTGCTGCTGCCGCCCAGCTGCCGCTTCCTCATGTCGGACGCCCGCCAGCTGCAGCCGCTGCTGGATGATGCGGAGGCAGGTGCGGTTGGCTGGTTTTGGTGGTAATGTGGGGGCTACCGTGTGGGCCTTCTCCTTGGTAGCCACTTTTGACGATGAGGAGGCAGGTGCAGTCACCGGTATGCAGGGGCTGCAGGGTCTTGTGCAAGGATTCTTCTTACTTCGTAGCCATTCGCAAAAGTGTGCTGGTGCAGCCACTGCTGCTCGGTGCATTTGTTTCAGGATGTGTGTGGGTGGGGGTGGGGGTGGGGGTGCGTGGCTGGAGGTGGGTGCGTGCTGGCAGGTGTTCATGACTGCAGAGCTGGGTTGGGCCTGCCTTCCGCCCTGCCCGCCACGGCTGCCACCAACCTGGCACCCTCACCCCTGGCCGCACTCTTTCCTTCCCCCGCCTTTCCCCCTGCCCTACCTTCCTACCCCTGTGCCCTCCCTAACCGGCCGCCCCCAGCACCCAGCTCTGCATGCCCACGCATCACCCACCTCCCTCCTGCCTCCCCCTGCTGACTCTCGACCCTAGCCTCCCTTCCCCCACGCCAAAATGCAGCTGGCGGGTACCACTGCATCGTGCTGGACCCTCCCTGGGAGAACAAGTCGGTCAAGCGCTCTGCCCGCTACCCCACCCTGCCCTCACGCAACCTGCTGGGCCTGCCGCTGCGGCGGCTGATGCACCGGGTGAGGCGCTCACTCTCAGTTGGATTCAGAGTAAACAAGCCCTACCAGGTGGTGTGTGCTTGTGTTGAGATTTCCCTGCAGCACACCTTGTGCCTGTTTTGCGTGCCCCCCCGCAACACGGGATGTCCATAGCTGCACGCGTCAGAGGGGAGGGTGCTGCCCAGGCCTGCCTGGACAGCTGCCTGGAAGTGGTTGGGGAGGCAAGCAGGCACCGTGGCGACGGGGTTTAGCCCCACTGCCGCCTCTGGCTACGTGCCTTGTTCCCGGCTGCAGCCGCGCTGCCCTGCTTTGCCTTGGCATGAAGTCCCCTCCCCTTCACACCAACGGCGTGAAAGCATTACCACAAACTCTCCTGCAGTGCCTGCCCCTGCAGCACAGCTGCCGGGTGGCGCTGTGGTCGCCTCAGCACGGAACGCCTTTGCTCCATGGGACTCTGAACAAGCATCTCAACTAACACCCGACCTTTAACACCGCCCGTTCCCACAGGACGGATGCCTGGTGGCGCTGTGGGTCACCAATCGGGAGCGGCACCGACGCTTCATTGAGACAGGTGGGCTGTGGCTGGGCTGGTTCCTTCGGAGAGCGCCTGGACGCAGCGGGTCGTTCCAATGAAAGATGTGTGCTGAAGGGGACAGCGGGTGAGCAGGGAAGCAGGTGGACGGCGGGTTGGTTTGGTTGGGCAGCTGCAGGCAGGCTGGCAGGCAGGCAGGCATTGCTGCCCCTTGCGCCTGTGATCAGCTCATGGGCTGGCGGACATTCCCAGACCGCCCGCCCGCACACCAGCCGCCTCCCTTCCTGCTTGCCTTCCCCCCGCAGAGCTGTTGCCGGGCTGGGGGCTGCGCCAGCTGTCCACCTGGCACTGGCTGAAAATCACAGACAGGGGGCAGCCCGTGGGGCGGCTGGTGAGACTGCCTGTTGCTGTACTGCCTCTGGGGGCGGTTAGGGAGCCTGCTTTCGCGCTGCTGCCTGCGTTGTGTGCCTGGTCTGCCTGGTCTGCCTCCCTCCACCTGTGTCCCTGCTCTCCGCAGCCCGGTTGTATCCGCCCGGCTGCCGCGCCATGCTGCACGCTGGCACACCCTTTTGCCCCCGCCACACCCCGGATGTGGCCCCCCTGCTCCCCCCGGCAGGACATCGAGCACCGACGGCCCTATGAGTCGCTGCTGCTCTGCTGGCCCGACCATCTGCCACCCCCTGGCCCACCTGAGCTGGCTGATGCAGCGGGGGCACCGGTGGCAACAGCAGCAGCAGCAGCAGCGGCAACAGCAGGAGCAGCAGGAGCAGCAGGAGCAGCAGCGGCGGCAGCAGCAGCAGCGGCAGCAGCAGCAGCAGCAGCAGCAGCAGGATCACCAGTTTCAGCAGCAGCAGCAGGAGCAGCGGCAGCAGCAGCAGCAGATGCAGAACGAGCACAAGGCACCGTGGCAGCATCAGGCCCTGATGCGCCAGCAGGGGCCAGCGGCTTTCACCTCCTGCCCGGGCGGCAGCTGGTATTGGCGGCTGTGCCCCCGGCCGCTCACAGCCGCAAGCCGCACCTCGGCGCCCTGCTGCTCCCGCTCCTGCCTCCGGAGCCGCGCTGCCTCGAGGTGCGTGCTGCCTGCTTCCCATGACCGCCCGCCGCCCCAGGAGCCTGGCTTCACCTGACTGCCTGCCTGCCTGCTGCTTGTCAGCCTGCTTGCCCGCCCCTGGTTCCATCACTGCTGCTGCCCACTTCCTGCCCCGTCCCGCTCCGGCCACTGCTGCTGTGTCCACTTCCCGCCAGCCCCCGCTCCCGCCACTGCTGCTGTGCCCACTTCCCGCCCGTCCCGCCCACTCCTGCCCTGCCCTCGCGCCCACTCCCCACCTGCTCCCGCCACTGCTACTGCACCCTTCCCGCCCCCGCCCCTGCCCACTCCTGCTCTGCCCCCGCCCCCCAACTCAGTCCTGCCTTGCCCTCCTTCCCCGCCCACTCCTGCCCTGCCCTCCTGTCCCCCCCGCCCTCCCCCGCTTCAGATGTTTGCCCGGGAGCTGCACAGCAGGTGGACCAGCTGGGGCAACGAGGCGCTGCGCTTCCAGGGGCTGCAGCACTTTGTTGAGGCGCTGCCGAGTGTGATGTGATGGCGATGCCTACAGGACGCTTTCAGAGTGTGCAGCACTTTGTTGAGGCGCTGAGTGTGGATTGACAGGTGCTGCGGACGGGGCGCTGCGCTTCCACAGCATGAACCATTCTGAGCAGCGCTAGGCAGACAGATGGCCAGGCAGTGATAGCGGCGGCGGGCAGCATCTGGTAGCACGTGGCAGCATGCGGCAGCATGTTCACTGGCCCAACCGCCCGGCACGTGACATGGCACATTGTGCCGCACATTGTGCAGCACATTGTCCGGCACATTGTGCAGCGCAACCCACTGCCGGCTCCAAAACGCTTCCATGCACTGTCGGCCTTTCTTAATCTGCGCTCCTGCCCAGATGGCAAAGTGCTGGCCTCGTGTAGCCAACACCTTTGGCTTCAAATGCTGGCGAGTATGTGCTCCTGCCCAACCCCTTCACTTAGCACTAATGGGTTGAGTGAAGCATGGCAGTGCAAGAACTAGGATTCCATTTTATTTTAATAGCATGGCAGGCACGGGCCGTATACAGCAGCAGCCATGGGCGCCCTACCAAGTGCACCTCTGGGTTGCAGAGAAAAGGCAGCTTTACAATGTGTTGTCAGAGTCACGAGTTGTGTGCAATTCTCCGATGCCACGCAAAATCAGGAGGCAACAGTCCGGTCGTTTTGAGGAGCAGTGAGGTACGAGTGCAAGTGCTGGTGCAGGCCCACGTGGGCGCGGCGGGGCAGGTAGCAGGTGCCGGTCGCGACCACCGCTTTGTCCAGATTCAGTCAGTGCTAGTCACTTGGACCGGTATCAGTGCAAGAAGCAGTCTCAGAACAGTTGACTGGGGAGTTTGGGTTTCTTGGAAGGGGATATTGCCGGCAGAGCAATGACGCCAGTGTTGACAACATCGGCCCCCTTGGGCAGGGCTGAGCGGGGCTGGGCTGCCGCTTGGGGGTGGGTCATGCCTGGGCCGTTGCCATCTCTCCTGCCTGCTTCCCAACGTCTGCAACGCCAGGCGTGCCGTTCTATCCGCCCGCGCGTCGCTGCGAGCTGGCATCGTCTGCAACAGCTTCATCTGTGCCCCCCGCCGCTGCCGTGCCGGCGCTCAGCGGCTCCGTGGCGGCTGCTGCTGCCGAGCCGGCGGCAGGCGCAGTGTGCATGGGCGGTGGTGTGGCCTCCAAAGACGCGGCTGGCTGTCCCCACAGCTCCGCATCCAAGTTAGCCGCCGGTTGCTGCTGCTGCTGCTGCTGCTGCTGGGGCCACTCGTCATGGTCGCCGCCCACCCGCTGCCGCTTCCGCCCACCCTGCTGCTCTCCCTCGCTCGCCGCCGCCGCCTGCCCGGCGTGCAGCTGCGCCAGCAGCAGCGGCGGTGGCGGGGTGTAGGCGGGGCGGGGCCCGGCGCGTGGCGTCAGGGACAGCAGACCCGGCGGGGTGGCTCCAAAAGTGAGGGTGCGCTGGACCATGGGGCTTACCGGTCCTGCGGATGGTGGCAACCAAAGCAGGCACAGCAGGGAGGCAAAGCGGCACGTAGGAGGAGAGGCAGGGTGAGCAGGGCTATGACTGGGAGCGGCAGCAGAGCTTGGCAGCACCCAGCCTGGCAGCCTTGCCAGCGTAGCAGGTACTAAAAGAGAGGGCTGCTGCCGCCCCTTGGCAGGCATGGCGCACGAACAAAGGCTCCCCCGCAGCGGTCCACCAGGCAGGGCAGCAGATCCCAGCCTCGCCAATCACAGCAGGCAGGGCAGCAGATCCCAGCCACACCACCGCAGGCAGGGCAGCAGATTGCAGCCTCGCCACAGCAGGCAGGGCAGCAGATCGCAGCCTCACCACAGCAGGCAGGGCAGCAGACCCCGGCCTCGCCACAGCAAGCTTCCCACTTGCCTGGGCCCCTGATGCGATCCAGCTCCCGCCTGACCACAGCCGCCAGCCTGGCAGGCCCCATTGGCTGCTGTGGAGGGGTGCCGTCGGCTGCCTCAAGCCCATCCGCCTGTTGCTGGGGCTGCTGGGGCTGCTGCTGCTGGGGCTGCTGGGGCTGCTGCTGCTGCTGCTGCTGCTGGATTGGGGACGGCTGCTGCTGCTGCTGCTGCTGCTGCTGTTGGTGCTGCTGCTGCTGCTGCTGCGACAGTGCCTGGTGCTGCTGCTGCGGCTGCTGCTGCCTGGCAGCCCGGATGGCAAGAGCCCGCTGCCGGTTGGCCTCTGCCCGCTGCTGCTGCTCGGGCGTGAGCTGAAGCTGCTGTGAGGAAGGCCCCTGGGTGGGCGAGGGCGAAAGGGCTGGCACACGGGGGGATGGCTGGCTGCCTGGCCGGCTCCCTGGCTGGCTGCCAGGCGGGCTTTGCAACTGCGAGGATCCGGCTGCAGCGGCGGCAGCGGCGGCAGCCGCCTCCTGCTGCTTGGCAGCCCGGATTGCTAGGGCTCTCTGACGATTGGCCTCTGCGCGCTGCCGCTGCTCTGGTGTGAGCTGCAGCTGCTGTGAAGACCCTGGGCTAGGGGTGTATGAGAAGGCAGGCACAAGCGGGGACGGCTGGCTGCCCGGCCGGCTCCCTGGCCCGCTTCCGGGCTGGCTGCTGGGGGGGGATTGCCAGTGCTGCTGCGAGCCCCCGGCTGCTGCGGCGGCAGCGGCGGCAGCCGCCGCCTCCCGCTGCTTGGCAGCCCGGATGGCCAGCGCCCTCTGCCGGTTGGCCTCTGCCCGCTGCCGCTGCTCCGGTGTCAGCTGGACCGACTGCTGGTGCTGTGCCTGCTGTGCGTGCTTTGGTTGCGACGTCTGCTGGGGAGGCTGGGCGGGTGATCCCAGATTTCTGGCTGCAGCAGCAGCCGCGGTGCTTGCAGCGGCAGCAGCAGCCGCTGCTGCCGCCGCCGCCTGCTGCTGCCGGGATGCCCGGATGGCCAATGCCCGCTGGCGGTTGGCCTCTGCTCGCTGCCGCTGCTCCGGTGTGATGTGCAACTGTTGCCGCCGCGGTGCCACTCCGCCCTGCACATACTGCTGCTGCGGCGCCGGCAGAGCCTGCGGCTGCTGCCCAACCGCGCCAGGAACGTGCTGCTGCTGCTGCTGCTGCTGCTGCTGGCTCCACTGTGGCGCAGACTGAACCACGGCGTCTTCCTGCAGCCGCGGCAGAGGCAGGGCGCCAATTGGTTTCGTTCAAAATGTGTTTGGCAGGTGTGAGGGAGTGGCCAGGGGTGAAGCGGAGGCGCAGGCAGGCAGGGGGGGCGAGATGTCTCCTGCAGGCATGTGCAGGCCTCTGCCCCAGCATGCATGCCAACCGTGCAGAAGATGCTCAGGAAACCAGAGCAGCAGGCCTGTTCAGAAGCACGGCAGGCCTGCAAGAAGTGGGCAGCAGCGGGTAGAAGGCAACACCTGTGGGCTGCTGGGATGCCAGTCCCCTTGTGACTCGGCCAGTGCGGTGCTGTACGGCTGCTGCTGCCACTGCTCCTGCTGTGAGTGCCGCCGCAGCTGCTGCTGCTGCTGCTGCCGCTGCTGCCGCTGCTGCTGCTGCCGCTGCTGCGCAAGATTTTGAGCCTCCTCCTGCTGCTGACGCATCTCCGCATCGTGCCTCTCTGCCTCTGCCAAGGCCCACTCAAGGGAGGGAGGATCCGTGCGCCCGACAGCTTGAATGATCATCGGGCTGCTAGCGGGGGCGGCGGGGGCAGCCGCAGGGCGGGTGGGCGGGGCCGCAGGGCGGGTGGGCGGGGCGGGGGGCGAGTGCTGGGACAGCTGAGAGGGCTGCGACAGCTGAGAGAGGAGCGTGGGCATGGAGGGGTGGGCTGATGACTGCGGCTGCAGCACCGGGCGATGGGGGGAGGGTCGGACGGCACCTGGCAGCGGCTGGTGGTGGTGCATAGCCCCTGCAGGAGGCTGCTCATCAGCAGCGCCGCTCCCGCTGCAAACCAGGCATGAAAATAGAGCGTGTCAGGTAGTGCAGACTGCAGGCGGAGTGAACATCTACGGAAGGGCACGGGCGGCAGCACTTCCGGCACTGCCGGTGGGTGTGGGGGGAGCAAGCGCACAGGTGCAATGTTGAGCTGCCGGGCGCCAGCGGCACGCTCACCGCCCGCAATCCGACATGACGAGTGGCGTTGTCCCACAGGTTTAGTGGTGTCACCCGGCCGAGCGCTCCTCACAGAGCACCCCAGGCGAGGGTTAGGTGACGAACACACGGCCGAAGCGGCCCGGTTCGCATCATTCCTGTCACTCGAAAAAATCACGCGACTGATGCAACAGGTACCGACACCGAAAGACGAGACAACCGAGGCGGGCCAAAAAGCACGAGAGGAACCCACGACGTCTGCAGCAGGACTGAGCGCGGATCCTGCCCTACGATGAAGTTTGCAAGCTCAATTGGCGTTGCCCAGCTGGGGAGGACGTGCAGCGCTTTGGCAGTGGGAGCCTCTGCCACGTCTGCAGACGCCCGCGTGAGCAGGTTCCCTCGGGTGGGGTCTTACCGCTGGAGCAATACCCAGTGACATATAATGTCCATTTTGAGCTTTGATCGTGCATGGGCCACGAAGAAGTCAGCCAAAGCGCTGCTGCCTCCTTTCGCCGTCCTGCCAGGACGCGGCGCCTCTCCCTGGTCATTCTCGCGCTGCTAATAGTAGCAGCAGCGTTTCAGGTACGCCGCCGCGCTGCGTCTCAGGAGCTGCTGGCAGCGCACGACGCCTGCCGTTGCGCCTCTACGGCGGCGGCCGCACCGCCTGTCCCGCGTGCAACATTCGCGTGCACATTCTCCCCCGCATCCACAGGGCGCCGGCCTGCTGCCTGGAATGCACTGCAAATGCTTGGACAGCGGGAGCTCGAGGGCCACCATTGAGATAGATGTAGTGACAGAGACGAGGGAGCCGCGTGGGGCGGAAGCGGGCCCGAGAGCGGCCGCCCAGGCTGGCCGGCTACACCCCAGCTCAACCAAAGCTGGCAGCCAGCCGCAACCTTTCGATGATCCACCGGAGGGCCAAGATGACAGCTACCTGGCCATGTGCCTGGCTGCAAGGGGTGAGAGGCACGGGGGGCCAGGGGTCTGGTGGACGACGCGCTCCATGCACGTTGTGCACCTAAGCGGCGTGCGGCAGTCAAGCCGGGTGCACATCAGCTCTGGGTGTCCAACGCCCAGCGTGCCCGTGCACAGCAGCGATCCTCAACTGCTGTGCTGCCGCTGTGCTGTGCTGTGCTGTGCTGTGCTGTGCTCGGCTGTGCTGTGATGGGTCTGCACCACTCAATTGTCGGCACTCCCCTCTCTTTGCAGATGAGCACTGCGACATACGTGAGTGGGCGCTGCACCACGCTTTGCTGGGCGCTCGCAAGCTCTACATCTTTGACACAGGGGTGAGCTCTGCGACCATTACTAGCAGGCAGGCAGGCAGGCAGGCGGGCAGGCAGGCGGGCAGGCAGGCAGGCAGGCAGGCAGGCAGGCAGGCAGGCGTGTATTGTGTTCTGCATAGGCACATGGCTTGGAAGTAGGTGTACACATCACATGCTTACCAGCAGGCTGCCCTCAACCTGCCCCTGCCTCTCGGCCGCTCGCACCCCAGGGCCCAGGCCCTGACACCAGCACCCGCCTACCAGCAGCAGACGCAGCACTGCCTGGCCTCCCCCAACCCCATTGCCCCCGCCGCCCAGCCAGCCACGCTCACCCGACTCCCTCTGGCCCCTTCCCTCTCTCGCTCTCCCTGCCCCGCACCGCCGCAGTCCGAGCCTCCCTTGGAGGCGGTGCTTGAAGATCTGATCGCCAGCAACCTGGTGTCCTACCGCTACATCCCAGCTAACGGCAGCCGCCAGCTGGCGCAAGAAGTCGACTTGCCGCCAGATCCGCCCCCAGAGGCGGGGCAAGCGGCCTGGGACTGGCACTCGCTCATCAACAGGCTCTGCCTCGAGAGCTACGGCCAACGGCACCGCTGGATGGGTGAGAGCGGGAGGCGGATTAGAGGCAGGCGGGGGGCGGCGCCCTGGCTGGGGCAACGCGTTGAGGCCGCATGCTGCTGTGCATGCTGTGCCCAGCGGGCTTGTTGACAACAACTGCATGAGGGCTGTGGGCCCCGGTGGCAGTGCCCAGGAGGCGGCGCGGTGCCCTGGGCAGCCTCCTGGAAGCTAGCTACCTGTCGCACGGTGCCAGCTTCTCTTGCATTCAGTGCTCTAGCTAGCCCCGCTCATTCGTACCCAGCGTAGTTCTCTGCCCTCGCACCACCCGCTCCTTGGCATGTTTTGGCTTTCAACCTCACTGCAGGTTTCATCGACGCAGACGAGTTTGTTGTGCTCACCGATGACAGGGTGCCTTCCCTGCCCGCCCTCCTCCAGCGGCATGAACGCCACGGCGGGCTGGCCCTGCACTGGCAGCTGTTTGGCAGCGGCGGGCGGGTGGAGCGCCCCGCGGGCGGCGTGCTGGCCAGCTACACATCCTGCTGGCGCCAGGCGCGGGGGGTGCACCGCCACGTGAAGAGTTTCGTGCAGCCGCGGCATGTCGAGCGGCCCAGCGACTCACACAGCTTTGTGTACCGGCACGGCCAGGGGGCAGTCAACACGGCGGGCGTGAGGGTGGAGGGGCCAATTCTGCACGGCGGGCAGGCAAGCAGGCGGAGCTGGGGGCTGGCTGGGGAGGGGAAGCTGGCCGGCGAGAGGCACGTTGGGTGCCTGGGTGGTGGGCCAGGCAGGCAGGCCGTGCATGCAGGCGTGCAAGCAGGGGTGCTGTGCCCATCGCCCCAATCACCAATTGCTGCTGCCCCTTATGCGTTTCTCTCCACCTGCCCGCACCTCAATGCCTCTCCCCATACCGCCCCCCACCCACTGCCACTGCCCACACACTGCCATCACTCCACCGCGCCTCCGCCCCTGCTGCCACTCACCGAGAGCTCTCCCTGGGCTGCCACGCCCACCCACACCACCACTGCGCAGGTGTCCTATCGCGGTGCTGTCCTGCATCACTACGCCTCCCGCAGCCTGGCCGACTTCCAGATTAAAAACCTCCGAGGGGACAGCACAGGGGGTGCCAAAACTTTGGACCACTTCTTCAAATGGCACCGCGGCAGTACGAGGACGTGCAACCTAGCGGTACCGCTGGGGCAGGCCCTGGGCAGGCAGTACGACCTGACCCACAACGTACCGCACCGATGCCTGCGGCCGCCGCGGGATGCTGCCGGGGCGGGCGTCGGCAGCGGCGGCAGCAGCACCGACCGCAGCACAGGCAGCAGCCAGCTGGGCGGTTGACAGGCGGCGCACAACCTCCGGGCAGCCCCACGCTATCAGTACTTAATCCTCTGCTGTACCTGTTCACCCATCACTGTCCATTCTTTTGATACTTGTCATACCTTAGTCTTCCTGCGAAGACCGAGTGCTGAGCGTGAGGGGGGGCGAGTTGGAGTAAGCGCTGAGTGCTGGAGTGGCACTAAGCGCACTCGAGTTGGACAGAAGCGCTGATCAGCGCTCATGAGCGCTCCAACAGGGTCCTCCGACCCACAGTGCACCACCACGTGGCACGCTGCATTCACGTGCAGGATGGACCATGTGTGCTGCTTACTCACGCATGGCGGTGCTTTTCAACAGAGCCCTACCGCTTTCAGATTTGGGGAACAAGATGGGACACAGGTTTCTTCCGCTGTGGCGCTGCTGAGGCAGGCGAGTGGGCACCGCCACACAGGTGCCGGTGGCAACGATTCGCCGGGTTGAGGGGCAGCTGGAAGGCTGCAAGCCACGCACTGCTTGATACCTGGCAGGTATCAAGAGGAGAAGGGTGGCTTGCCGGCACGGGCACGGGCCGCTGACGCCCCTTACAAGCGTGATGTTACCCACGTTGCTTTTGTAGCACAAGTCACGGCAGGGCATGAGCGCCAGGGCTAGTGCCAGCACAAGCAAGCGCCGGCATTGGCGGGCCAACCGGTACCGGTCGGGAGGCTTGTGGACATCATGCCTCAGCCGGTTGCCAGGTTTGAATAACCGATGCGATCGCGCTGCAAAATTCCCCCCCAGAGAATCAATCAATCAATCAATCAGTTGTTAGGAATTCAAATTTTCTACAAGTCACAGCTGGCAGGCACATGGAACACGGTTGTAAACACAGGCGGCGCAAGTGCAGGGCTGCCCGCATCGATCGGGATGCTCGGTGATGGCCAATGAGGTGATGATCACTGATGGCATGCCCGAGCTCGCAGGGGGCTGCCCGGGCAGCCGCCTCGGTGCCTGCTGTGCCTGCTATGCAGTGCTCCGAAGCTTCATTTAACCCCCGCATGCCCCGTTTTAACCCCCACATTCCCCGGGGACCTGCATCTTATCCCTCTAGGGCGCCGGGAAGCGCCAATAAGGCGCAGGCGGCTAGGGGCAGGATGAACGGGGTTGCTTCTGACAGGCTGCTTGGAGTCTCTCTGCGCGGTCCTGCCCGCATCCAGGCAGAGTTCAAGCGCCTGAGGCGGGAGGTGGCGGGCGCTCGGCTCTTCGGGGTTACTTCGGTAAGCGGAAGGCCGCTGCCGGCGGCGGCAGGCGCGCGCGCCAGCAGGCACCAGTTGAAACGCAACGAGCACACAGTGCCTGCCGCACCCCGGGCTGCCGCTCCCCCTGCACAGGTGGACATAGTGGGCGACCAGCTGAATCTGTGGAGGATCCAGGTTTCCGCTTTCGATGCCGACACACCCGCTGGGGCACAGCTCAACAGCGACTTGGCCGCCCTGGAGGCAGCCTGGGGCGCCGACGCCGCTCACGTGCTGCTGGAAGTCAGGTGTGCTGGCGGGCACATGGGGTAGGCAGCAGCAGCAGCGTGTGCGCGGGCGTGAGTGCGAGAGTGAGGGGGGATGGCAGCTACCAGGCCGCATGTGGGCATCAGCGGCTGGCGGCCGCACAACCCTCTTGGCTGCTGGTTGGACCCACACTGTCGCGGCCTGGCAGCTGCAGCCCCTTGCTGCTCCTGGCTGAAAAGGCAGCGCGCCTGTCTTACCTATATATAGCAGGCGCCCTTTGCATGCGCGCTTTTGAAGCACCTCTGGTCCACTGCCTCGCCGCCTTCAAGCTGAACCCTGCCCCGCCCCAGTCGTCCCATGCAGCTTCCCTGACGATTATCCGGCCCAGCCCTTCTTCCTTCGTGTGGTCCGCCCCCGCATGGCAGCCTATTCAGGTGGGTGCTCTGCTGTGCTGTGCTGTGCTGTGCTGTCGTGCACGGCCCTAGACTGCCCTGCGCTTTGCTGTGCTGTGGTTCGCCCCCTCACCCAGGTGGGTGCTGTGCTGTGCTGTGCTGCGCTGTGCTGTGCTGTGCTGCCCTGCACGGCCCTGCACCGCCCTGCGCGTTGCTGTGCTGTGGTGCACACCCCCGCATGGCGGCCTTCTCAGGTGGGTGCTGCGCTGTGCTGCGCTGTGCTGCGCTGTGCGGGACTAGCCTGTGCTCCGCTGGTCTCACGGCATTCCGGCATGCTGGCCACGCTGGGCTGCATTGCTTGGGCCAGAAGGCACCCGCATGATGCCTTCCAGGCAGCGCCTCCCTCCCTCCCTGCGCTCAGCTGCATTCCTTCAAGCCTTGCCGCTTGCCTGCAGGCCACGTCACAGCGGGCGGCAGCATCTGCATCCAGGCGCTCACGCAGGGCCCGGAGGACGGCTGCTGGCGGCCGCACCTGTGCGTGCCACGCCGCGTGTGCTTTCCGCGGCGGACCTGCCCGCCCAGCTGCCTGCCTGCCTGCCTGCCTGCCTGCCTGCCTTTCCTACCTGCCCGCATGCCCACTCTGTGCATGGGGTGCAGGCAGGGCCAATATGCTTGCAGACAGATGTCCACTGCCCGCCTGCTCTTCCCCGCGCGATTGCCAGCGAGCCTTTTCAACCGGGGGGAACCGAGCGTGTGACATCCACTCACTGCCGATGACTTGGTGCCTCGCCACCCCTGCCTCCTGCCCTCCCTGCAGCTCTGTAGAGAGCGTGCTGGCTCTGGTGCTGTTCAATTTTCTGAATGCTGAGGAGGTGGTGGTGCAGACAGCGGCGGGCGGAGGGCAAGCAGGGCCGCTGCGGATCGACATGCAGCGAGGGCGCGGCGTACTGCAGGCAAGGGGGCTGTGCAGTATGCGAGTTTGGCACGAACCAGGCGTTGCAGATACAGCGCAGTGTGGCATGTGACCCTGCGTCCACTGGCATCCCGGCAGGCAGCTTGGGTAATGTGAATGGCCGCATGCACCTGCTGTGCCCGCTGTGCATGCCTCCCAAGCCCTCTCCGCACACCGCGCGCCTCTCTGATTCCCCCCATGCCTGCTTGCCTCCCCAACCGGCACTGCAGGAGTACAGCAGGCATGAGGCAGATGCCGGCTTCCAGCGCCTGCAAAGGCACCACGCTCAGAACGGGTGGGGCAACCCGGCGCCTGCAGCCGCCGCGCCGCAGGGGCCAGCCCGGGCAGCAGCACTGGGGGCATCGGCGGCGCGCCTGCAACGCCCAGCTGCAGCCTCCACAGCTGCCGCCTCTGCCGCCGCCGCAGCAGCAGGCGCACCGAACCAGCTGGGGACCCTCATTGACAGCGCTGCCGTGAGAGCTGGAGCCTCAGCCGCTCGGGCCCGGCTGCCGGCCGTACGCGCCAGCAGGCAGGCGGGCCCGCGGCCTGGGCCAGCAGCAGGCACAGCAGCTGCGGCACCAGCCTCCCAGGCCAACAAGAGGGAGGCTTCAGGGGTGATCGAGCTGTTGTCAGACAGTGATGATGATCAGGTGTCGCGCCAAGTGGTGCGCAGCAGAGCCAAGCGCCAAGCGCTGGACCGCAACCAGCCTGCAGCTGCGGCTGCGGCTGGGCGGTCCTTGGCCCGCAGAAGGGGAGAGGGCGGCGGGGCAGGAGCAGGTGCATCGGCGGCGGCAGCAGCAGGTGGCCGCGGTTGGGGCACGATTGCTCCCAGTCCCGCGGATCTTGAAATAGACCTGACGGCCGATGATGACGAGCCGGCGACCAGGGCACAGCAGGCACAGCAGGCGCAGCAGGTGCAGCAGGTGCAGCGGCAGCAACGGCGGCGGCTGGGCAGCCCACCGCGTTGGGGCGCTGGGGCTGGGGCGGCACGCGGGCGCTCTTCCTCTCTGTCCCAGAAGCGACACCGCCCGCTCGCTGCAGCACCCGCAGCACTGTGTCCGGTAGTAGAGGCAGATGAGGATGCCCCACAGCCTTCTCTGGCTGAGCGCTTGGAGGCAGCCAACGCGCGGCACGGCCTGGATCTCAAGATGCCACCCCCGCACTGGGAGGTGACAGACGCACTGCTGGAGGGGCGGCTGGTGCTGCGGGAGCTGCCCCTGCCAGGGGCGCCGCAGCCCAAAGAGCAGGTGGGGTGGAGTGGGGTGGGGAGCGGGGGCGGAGGTCGAGCAGGGGGCAGTTGTTTCGGGGAGAGACAGATCCAGGGAGGGTGTGGTGGTGGTCGAATCAGGGGCGGCTGGTGGTCGCTGAGCTGGCGCTGGCGGGGCGCCGCCGCCAGAGGAGCAGGTGAGGTGGGCAGGGCTTGCACAGAGTCAGGGCCAGCGGCAGTGCCACAGGCTGCAGCTGGGCCAGCGGGTGTGTGATGGCTGGGCAAAGCTGGGGTCAGCTGAGAGGGATGGTCAAGGTTTGGATCAGTGGAGAGGGCTGGTGTCAGTGGAGAGGGCCGGGCTTGCATGGCTGGCGCAGGGCAGGCTTGGAGGCGGCACCAGTGCGACAGCTGGCACTGCACGGCGCCTGCCTGCCTGCCTGCCTGCATGCCTGCCATCGTTCCGCATCGCTCCCCATCCCATCACCTTACGCCCCGCTGCCCCTGCCGTGACCCTCCCTCCCATGGCTTGACCCCTCTGCCCCGCCCCGTCCTCTCCTCCACCCCAGTTGCCTCTGATGGTGATGCTGGTGTGTGTGTGTCCTCTGTCAGGCACCCCTCTTCCTCTGCCCCGATGGTTTCAACACCTTCCCTATTCCTGTCCCTTCCCCCCCAGCCCTGATACTCCCATGCCTTCCCATCCCTGCCCCGCCTACCCCTGTTGCCCTCACCCCCACTCCATCGCAGCACGACGAGGCAGCCATCGCCGAGCTGCAGCTCAACGGCGTCTCCCGGGCAGAAGCAATCCGCGCACTGCAGGCCACCGGCGGCAGCGTGGAGCGCAGCATTGCTGTCCTGCTTCAGCAGAGCTCTGAGGGGCAGGGAGGGGCCGCAGCAGGCCCCGATCCTGCAGCTATGAATGAGATGAGGGCCAATGGGCTGAGCAGGGAGGATGCAGAGGCGGCACTGGAGGCGTGCGGTGGGCGGGTGCAGGAGGTGAGGGGGCATAGGGGCAGAAGAGGAGGGGGCACCCGGGCAGGGACGGTGCAGTGCTGGCTCTGGAGGCGTGCACTGGGCAGGTGCCGGAGGTGAGGAGGGGGACAGGGGGCCATGTGTTGTGCTGGGCTGAGGCAGGGATTCGCTGCACTGTGCGTAACGTGGTGACCCCTGCTGCACCCGAGTTCCACCCTGATCTGCCCACCTGCTCCTCATCAAACCATCATCATCATTACCACAATGCAGACCAGGGAGCCAGCGGCTCCTGCCGGGACCAGCTGCCTGGGGCCCCTCTGCCACCCTGGCCACCGCTGCACCCCGCATTGCTGGCCTCTCAGCGCCCAGCCCCTGCTCCCCTGCTCCCCCTTCAATCCCTAGGCACTGGAGTACGCTATCGAGACAATGAGCTCCGGCGGCCCGGCAGCTGCGGCCCGCCGCACAGCGCCAGCACCAGCTGCCGCTGCTGCTGCTGTAGCGGCGGCGGCGGCGGCGGCGGCTCGCAACACAGCGGCAGCAGCTGCTGAGGCGCGTGCTCAGCGGGAGCGGGAGGCGAAGGATGCGCGGCGGCGTGCTGAGCAGGAGGAGGTGGAGGAGGTGCTTGCAGCGTTCCATGCGGGCGGGGTGGACCGGCGGCGGGTGGCCAGGGTGGAGCGGGTGCAGCACCTGGACCTCTGGACGCAGGTGAGCTGAGGTGGCAGCAAGCTGAGGTGGCAAGCTGAGCTGGCATGCTGATGTGGCAGCTTGGCCAGGCCGAGGCATCCGGTGGAACTAGCACCTGACCTCTGGACGGCAGGTGGTTGAGCTGGCATGCCAATGTGGCAGCGAGCTGAGCTGGCATGCCAACGTGGCAGCGAGCTGAGTTGGCAATGTATCCGGGAAGCTCAGATGTCCACCGATGCCCACAAATGATATGGCAAGCACCAGCTCAGCCGCAACCATCACAGACCTGCCCCATCGTTCCGTTTGGGTGCAGTACCAGCACCGCCGCGCACGCGTGGCGCGGGAGGCGGGAGGCGCTGCTGCGGTCAATGAGCGCCGCCTCTTCCACGGAGCAGACAAGGTGGGGGGTGTGCCGCTGCCGCTGGAGCAGGGGCACGACCCGTAAGACTTGTGTGGTGCGGTGCTGGGGCGAGTCTAAAACCTCTGAGGCTGGCAGCATGCATCGGGGGCCAGTTGGCACCTGCGGCTTGGCACCTGCGGCTAACAAACACGTGCTGAGGATGCACTTCCAGTGGTGCCGGTCATCGTGCGGAGCTGGCAATGGGGGCTCCCTGGCCTGCCTGCCTGCCCGCCCGCCTGCCCGCCTGCCCGCCCTCTTCCCTTGCGTAGCCTGCCCCTACCCCTTGCGTGCCAATCACCCTCTCACCCTCTCGCCTCACTCCTCACCCGGCCTGCCTGCCCACCCTCCCTGCCCTCCCCTGTCCGGCAGGACACGCTGCACATCATTGTCAGCGAGGGGTTTGATCACAGGGTGTCCAACCAATTCGGCACGCTGGGGTCAGGTGGGCGCAGCGCGCGCAGCACGGCCAGCGGTGCACTTGATCGTGAAGGGGAGCTGGTCTCCTGAAGACCTACTGTATCTCAACCATGTACTTATTATCTTGCCTTGGACACACTGCAGGCGTATACTTTGCCGACCACTCCTCCTATTCTGAGAGCTACAGCAAAACCGCCAAGCACGCTGCCAACCCGGCAGCGCCGGGCCTCCCATTGCCCTTGGGGTGCGCACCGCTGGCAGCTCTCTCTGCAGCTGAACAGATCGCGCACTGCTCGACTTCCCGGCTGTCAAAAACGCGGGCAATTGAGCGCTTTATTTGATGGTTGGTGGCGATCTGAGCGACTAGTTACTGCATGCCTCTGTCACCCTCTTGCTCACTCCCTCCATGCCTGTTCCCTGCAGTGGTGCAATCATTGGAAATATCTTTGGCGGTGGCGCCGGTGCGCCCATGCTGGCAGGCTGGCCGGGCGCACCCGCTGCGCCCGCAGCACCAGCGGCTCCGCCTGAGCGGCGGGGCGATGCCAAGCCTCGCTTCCTGTCGGATGGCTATGCCATGCTGCTCTGCTCAGTGGCGCTGGGCAGGCAGTGCCCGGGGCTGTGCGGCCTGCGCCGCCCCACCGAGGGACACCAGAGCTCCACCGCCGGCGTCACACATGCAGTGTTCGACAACAGCCAGGTGCGGGCAGCGACACCAGCGGCGCCACCGGCAGCAGCAGTAGCCCATGCAGCAGCCGATGATGCAGGGCTGTAGGGGGTGACGCCCCTGCTGCTTGCTGGCACCGGCGGATGTGAGTAAACAGCCAACTGCCTGCTGTGCCCGCTGTGCCTGCCGTGACCTCTGACCCTGCTGAGCCCGTTCTACGGTGCATGCCGCCCTTCACCATGCCTTGCGCAGGCCTATCCCACCCACATCATCCACTTCAAGTAGGAGGGGGACCGCCCATGCCACCACCTGCCAGCTGGAGTGGACAACGCTGCTGAACGCAGCAACTTCGGGTGGCATCCGGGCAGCGGCTGCACACCCAGCCACAGGCTTGGCAGGCACGGCAGGCTGCCTGGCTCTGCCATTCAAGCGCGTCAGCTGCCTGCCTGCATCGTTGAGCTGGCTGGCTCGCATGGCGTGGGACGTGCACAGCAGGCGCAGCATGGCATGGGACGCGCACAGCAGGCGCAGCATGGCGTGGGACGTGCACAGCAGGCGCAGGCGGGCTCCAGGAGCGAGCCTGGGACCGAGTCGTGTCTGTTTGGCGCTTTTAAGAGCCATGCGCCCATGCGGCTTGAATCGTACAAGAGTGATAAGCTATGCATGAAAGATGACGGTTGAGAGGTGTGAGGAGAGGCAGGTGGCATGTGCCAATCACAAATATATATTCAGTGTTAAAGTATCGATGAATAGAGTGTAGTGTGGGTGCACCTGGGACATCAGCAAGCTGCAATGGCACAGCAGGCCTGGCCAGGCCAGGCCGACAACTGCATACAGCCCAGCCTGCCGACAGGGAGGCGCCGTCCCCCCCAGCCGCCTGCTGCCACATGGTCAGCCCGACCTCCGTCACATGAATGCCTTCACTTTGGCCTTCAAGCAGTTGATCACCTTGCGCTGCCCCGCGTCCGTCAGGTGCGTGCCGTCCTTGTACTGCCGCGCATTGAGCGGGTTGAGCCCCGTGTTGCAGTCAATGAACAGCACCCCCTGGTGGCGAGGCTGGCGCGTGAGGGTGAGGTACCCCTGGTTGGCGACCCTCATGTTGGCAGTGCTGCAGGCAGCGGCAGGCAGGACGGGCGGACGTTACAGCGGGCAGGCAGGGTTGGAGGCGTCGGCATGAGTGGTGGGTGCCATTGCCGGCGGGCGCGAGGTGGCAGCTGGGCAGCACTCTTGCACTCTCTAGCTGGGCAGCACTCTTGCACCCTCTGTACCACGGCAGCGGGCGCTTCCTCTCCTCAGATGGGCAAGCTGCCCCCCAGCCAGCCAGCCAGCCTGCCAGCCTGCTTTCCATCGCTGGTGTCCCTGCGTTCTTGCCTGCCGGGCATGATGGCCAGGATGGCAAGCTTGGAGGTGGGGTACGCAGCACGCAGCCACTTCAGCAGCCAGTCAACATATGCCACGGGCTCGTGCCGGTCATACCGCACGTTGATGTACCCTGCAAGGGGGCCACCAGCGTGTGTGTGTTTGCGGATGTGTGAGTGCGGGCGAGGGCGGGACTGAGGGTGGAGTGGCGGGGAGTGGCGGGTGCATGCACGTGCGGGTTACAGGGGCGCTTGGTACGTGGGGAGTGTGGGGATGCCGACCGGTCGCGTGGGAACCGACCGGCTGCCAGCAGGGCGGGGTGCTGCAGGCCACGCATGCATTCCCTCTGCAGCCCTGCAGTGTGCCACCCCAGCGTGCCGCCCCAGCCCTGCTCCGCCCCCCTGGCAGGCGGGGCTTGCTTGCTACGCCCCATTGTGCCGACCCAGCTCTGCTATGCCCCCTGGCAGGCAGGGCGTGCTTGCCACGCCCGCTGCTCACCGACATTGAGGACCAACACCTTGGGGGCAAGCTTGGGCCGCTCCTTGCCCTGGACAATCCGTGCGGCAAGCTCCTGCGAGGAGGGGGTCGAGGGGGAGCGGGAGATGGAGTCTGATGGGGTGGGGGAGCGGGAGGGGGAGCGGGACCGGGAGAGTGCATAGTCGCGGTGGGACTCAAGGCGCACTGGTTGGCAGCAAGGCCAGAAGCAGCCTTGCGGCAAGTTTGCATGACAGCATACCATAGCATACCATAGCATGCCATAGCATGCCACCATGCACGCTTGAAGGACACCACGCTGCCCAGCCCCCGGTAAGCACGGCCGCTGCTAAGGCTACCGCCACCCAGCACTCTTCCGGCAAGCAGGCGCGCATGCAGGCAGGCGGGCACGGCACGCAACAATGCAGGCAGGCACACAACAATGCAGGCAGGCAGGCAGGGATGCAGGCAGAAGGCAGGCAGGCAGGCAGGCCCGGCATCCCCTTGATGAGCTTGCGCCCCTTCCCGGGTGGTCGAGGTGTTCCAGACACGGTCACGGTTTTCCAGACACGTTGCAGAAAACTCAGACCCCTACTTCTGTGCTTATACTACACGCATCTCCCACTAATTGTTATTCTCACCTCCACGGAGGATCCTCCCATGCCCAGCGGGCTTGCCACCTGACCGGGGAAGAGCTTGTCCCACACCTCCTTGCGCCGGTCCGCCATGTAGGCTGTGTTTGAGTCGCCAAAGAGCGCCAGGTCGTACCGCAGCCTGCGCCGGTTCTTGTCTGTCACGTCAGCGATGCTGGCGTCCAGCTGGCGCTGCGAGCTTGGGCGCTGCGGCCCGATGCGCACCCAGGAGGGTGTCGCAGGCAGCGTGGCTGCAACGGCGGCGCCTGCAGACACGGGGAGGCAAGGGCAGGGCAGGTTGTGCGGCAGGCGCTGGTTGCGCTCGAGTTGTCTAGGGTGGCTGGAACTTTTCCAGGCAGCGCAAGGTGCGGCAGTGGTGCACAGTATCACCACGGCAGCAGCAGACGGCAGCACAGCGCAGCGGCAAGAGCGGCGAAGGAGCAGGCCACCTTGCACAGCAGCGGCTGCGCAGGGCACATGTCCCAGTTTTCTGGCAGCGGATGATGGCACAGCCCCTCAGGCTGTGGCTCGCTACGGGCAACAAATAATGTGCGGCCGCGATGTGCGGCCCTTGAACGTTTCCCAAACTGCATTCAGATGCTTCGACCCGCATCTCCTGCAACTTGCCTGCGACCCCTAGCAAGACCGCAACCAGAAGGCGCGCTGCATCTTGACTTCGCGCTCGGAATGCCATGCCGAGCAGCGCTGCGAGAAGGTGGTTGGCTGGAGTGCCGAGTGTGATGTCAGCGTAGGGGCGGGCGCGCTCAGAATGGCATCAGAGAGCGCAAAGAGGGCAGTCCTCATGCGGTCCCGCCTGGCGCCCCGTGGCAGATCCCGCCGGCAGCATCAGGAACTTATTCAGTGCAGGATCATAGGCGGAGATCTTGCCTGTGTTTGAGCGGCAGAAGCCATCCCAGATATTTACAAGCAAGCAAGACTCGCATTGTGCGTCTCATTTTGGACAGCACCACACGCATGGGCCTTCAGTGTTGTCAAGTGCACGGCTTTGGCGGTTGGCGGCGCCACTGGCGACATGGCAGCTGGGACTTTAGGGGCAGCCTCCGGCCCGCATTTAAATGATCAATGCCGACAGGATGAACGAGGCAGTTTGGGGCATGCCACCTGGGTGAGAGCTGGGGGGCGGAAGCACACACAACACAGCTTGGGCCAGCCTGCACCAAACAGCCAATTAGATCTAGTATGCATCAACTGTTCTCCTCGAGCCTGTGCCATACCACCTCTCATCCGTTGCAGGAACATTTCCTTTGCAACGGATGTTTTTGCAGAGTTTCATGTCACATGAACCATAGGACGGGATTGCCACCAGGGACCTGTTGACATCGCGACATCATGTGGCATGCCTCAGCGCCCAGCCAGCGCCGGCGGCCATGACGCCAGCTGGCATGAAGTGGCGAGCGCATTTTGTGTCGCTTCTGATGCCCTGTGCCACCAAGGGCAATTTGGGGGCATCGGCACAGGCGGCGGCGGCCTCAGCAGAGAGTGTCGAGGGCTTCGAGGATGCAGAGAACCCCAGTCGTGGCCGCGATTGAGGCAGGCGATGTGGAAGGGTGCGCAGCCGCGGTGGCGTTTGACCTCGTGCTCGGCCCTCCTGCGCTGCGCCACCGCCGCCGCCCGACTCCTGCCCGCCCTCTGCCGCCGCCGCCGCCTCTGCTCCCCAGGGGGCCTTGATCAACCGGGAACGTATGCTCAGGCCTGTGATTTCCTGCCCTCCTGTAGGCTGGCCAGAGTGCTGGACAGTGGCCGGGACGTGAATGCCCCCGTCAACCTGCTGCCAGAGAGGACGGCGCTGGAGCTGGCCGCTCAATGTGGCGAGCTGCCGCTTGTGCGGCTGCTGCTGGAGCGGGGCGCATCGGCCCGCCACCGCACCACAGAGGATAGCGATGCCCTGTCCCTGGCTGTGCAGTGAGCAGCAGCGGCCGCCGCCTGTCTGCGTGCATGCCTGCTGTGTTGCTGTGTTGCTGTGTGCCCTGGCTGTGCAGTAAGCAGCAGCCGCAGCCGCAGCCGCAGCCTGCATGCCTGCTGTGCTGCCGTGTC
>JAPTJF010000177.1:58261-115666 GCA_029339195.1 Micractinium sp. NFX-FRZ
GCAGCAGCCGCAGCCGCAGCCGTAGCCTGCATGCCTGCTGTGCTGCCGTGTCGCTGTGTGCCCTGGCTGTGCAGTAAACAGCAGCCGCAGCCGCAGTTGCTGTGTCCCTTGCTTGTGCAGTGAGCAGCGTCTGCTGCCTGCCCTAATCCTGGCCTTGGCTTGCGCAAGGTCTGATACCGGCTCACCCTCCCACCGCCCGCCCTGTCACCGCCATGCTTGCAGGGAGGGTCATGCCGCCCTGCTTGAGCCCCTCTTAAGCGCGGGCGCCGCCGGCGTGAATGAGCTGCGGGGGCGCATGTCTGCAGACAAGCAGCGCACCCTGGAGCAGGCCGGCATGCTTAGCACCACATCGCTGGCTGTGGGCGGGATCACGCCGCTGGCACTGGCAGCCATGGCCAACCGTGCCGCCTGTGTTAAGGTTGGACCATAGCGTGCATGGCAGCAGCTGCTCAGGGCGTTTGTGACATCAGCTGCACATCAGTTGGGGACAGCTGGGGGCGACAATGCGTGCGCCTTGAGCGATCTGTTGAATGCCCCCTCAGCACCGTCATTCAGAGAGCAGAATAGTGTGCAGCCCACAGCGGGCGACTGCCGTCGGTGCCCTGCCACCACCACCACGGCCACCACCACCACCCCACCACATGGATCTCCCTTGGACAGCCTTCCCCTGCAGCCCATCCATCCCCCACCACCCCCCGTTGAATCTCCTCCCCTTGCAGCCCTCCCACCACCAAACCCCTGTTGAATCCCCTCTTCCCCTTCAGGAGCTGGTGAGGCTGGGTGCAGACCTGAACACCGTGTCCCCCGCACTGGGCTTCACGCCAGCGCAGCACGCCGTGCATGCTGGCTCCCCACAGGCGCTGGCAGCGCTGCTGGACGCGGGTGCCAACCTGGCAGTCAGAGGCAAGCCCCCGCTGCTCATGCCTGCCCTGCCCACCCCTTTTGCATCCGCCTGCCTGCGCTGCGTTGCCCTTTCCTGTCCTGCCCTGCTCTGCCCTGGCCTGCCCTGCTTGCCTGCGTGCCTGCCTGACTGCCTGTCTGTCCTCCATTTTGCACCCTCTGCTGTCCCTGCTGCCTGCATCCCTCCTCCGTCCAACCTGCTGCTTCCTCCGCTTGCAACCACCATCTCTGCAGACGCCAAGCGGCGCAACCTGCTGCACCTGGCAGCCAGCGGGCCTTCGGACGGCGGCTACTCATGCCCAGGCGGCCGGGAGCCATCGGGCGGCTGTGGCGCCGACGACTGCCGCCATGCCCGCTGCTTGAGGGAGCTCTTCTCTCGGGGCTGCTGCCTGGGATTGCTGGAGGACCAGGAGGCGGAGAGGGGGCACACGGCGGTGCAATCAGCAAGCCTGTGAGCTCGGTGACTGCTCACTCGCGCCTGCTGTGCATGCCGCGCCACGCCAGGTCACCCTGGAGCCAGCTGGCCGCTGGCATGCAACTAAGCCTAGGAAAGGGCAGCCTGCGCCGCCTTGCGGCCCAGTGTGCACGCCATACGGCCTAACAAAGTATGCATGCATGCATGTCTGCGTGCATGCAGGGCTGGGCATGCTGCCGTGCTGCAAGTGCTGCTCAGCAACGGCGGCCAGCCTGCGCGGCGGCCGGGGCAGCAACCATTTGTTGAGCCCCTCATGCTGGCCTGCACATTGGGTATGCGGCTGCCTGCTTGCCTGCCTGCCTGCCTGCCTGCCTGCCCTCCTGCCTGCCGCAGGCGCAGCCTCTGCACCGCCACCAGCGCTGAATGTGTGTGCAAAGCTGCTCGCCTGCCCATTGCTCGGCGCATTCAATCAATCAACTACATTTGGGGTCCACGGAGCCAGCAGGACTCGTGGAACGGCATTGCGTGGCTCCTGCTGCTCGACTCTCCCGTAGTGATGTCATCAACAGCCCCCTGTGCTTCCCTCTCTCAATGCACACAGGCTCCCCCCGTTGTGTGGAGGTGCTGCTGGACAAGGGCGCCAAGTACGAGGGGGCCTGCGCTCCCGGCAGCAACCTGGACGGCATGACGCCGCTTGTGGTGGCTTTGATGCCCGAGGACGAAGAGGAGGGCAGGGAGGAGCTTGCGCCCGGGCACCTGGCGTGCGCACGGCTGCTGCTGGACAGGCAAGGGAGGGGGAGGGGTGCTAGCTGGATGGGCTGGCACGTCAGGGCTGCTGTGCTGAACTGTGCTGTACTGCGCTATGCCGTGCTGTGCCATGCTGTGATCCTGCGCCAGGTGTGACATGCAGCCGCAGCCTGCAAGTCCTGGTGCGCAGATGTGAGCGTGTGGCAGCGGTTGGGCAGGGCGATGCAGGCCTCTGCTGCTTGTGCACTCCCAAACGGTGTGCCAAGGGCCTGTCCTGTTGCATGCCGTACTGCAATCTCTCGTCCCTGCAGTGTTGTCGCATCGTGGGACCAAACCCGAATGTCTTCAACACCACCCAAGAACCCAAACCGTACATGGTGCATCGCCTACCCTTAACCCCAACCACTGACCCCTTGCAGGGGCGTGGCTTCCCCCAATGAGGTTGCCGGCTTCACTCTGGACCCCCGCATCCCGCTCACCCCGCTGCATGCTCTGCTGTGCGGCGCTGTGGATGTCAGCCTGGACGCCGTGCGCCTGCTGCTGGACGCGGGGGCAGCGGTGGAGGGCACAGGCGCGCCGAGCGCTATGCACAGTGCCGAGGCCCTCGTTTTTTTGTTGTCTCCGAAGCTGGACATCTGCCCGACCCTGCCGCTGTTCCGGCTGCTGGGCAAGCTTGCCGGCGCCTGCCTTGGCTTGGCCCACAGGCTTTGCTCCTAGCCGCTGCCTCTGAGCCTAGAGCACGACGGGCGGTGTCATGTTATCTCACGCATGCCCTTGGCCCCCTGCCCTCCCCGCTTTCCTTCCGCAGCGGCTTCTGCCACAGTGGGCACCCCTCTCCTCATGGCAATCGCCACCGGACGGCTGGAAGTGGCGCAGCTCCTGCTCGACCGTGGGGCCAGCGTGGCGGCCACCAACGCCGCCGGCTTCACCGCTGTGTGCTGGGGGATGTACAGCGCAGACAGGCTGCGGCTGGTGCTGTCGGCGATGCAGCGGCAGCTCAGCAGGGCGCAGCGTGCGAAGCTCTACCAGGCGCGCACGCTGCGGGGCGAGGCAGCGTGGGAGGTGGCGGTGCCCGAGGGCGGCCTCCCCTCGCGCGAGTGCCGGCAGCTGCTGCAGCAGGCCATGCGGCAGGACGGGCTGGCAGTACAGATACCCGGGGCACAACCCGCAGCACCGCCAGCAGCAGCAGCAGCAGCAGCAGCAGCAGCAGGCAGCAGCAGCAGTGCCCAAGACGCAAGCGGCAGCAGCGGGGGTACTCTCGGCGCTAGCGGCAGCGGCGGCGGCGGCGGCGGCAGCGAGCAGCAGCAGCAGCAGCAGCAGAGGAAGAAGGGTAAGAAGCCCAAGTCCCATCTGGGCCCGGCGCTGAGCCAGTTTGAGCTCACGCCTGACACAACTTTAGAGGAGATGCAGCAGGCGGGGGTGGCCCTCACCTGGATCGACGTCACCGACCCAAAGCAGGTGTGTGGCCTGACCTGGCTCATGCGGTTGCTGTATGGCCTGTTGGTAAATGCAGGTACATGTGGCTGTTGGTGAATGTGTTTTATGGCTTGCAAGGCTCGGTTGCTGCAACCAGCAGGTGGGCTGCTTGGCTCGTGTGGAGGTGTGGTTGGATGAGGGGAGGGCGCATGTGGGGTGGGCAGGGTGGGGTGGAGGGTAATGGGCTGGCTTTGGAGTGCGGAATTAGGAGCCTGGGAGGCGGCAGCAAAGCGCAGACGTAGGGTGTGTTCCTGGGCATGGCTGTAGCTGACTGGGGCATGACGCCCCATGCACAGCGGCGTCGGCCTGGGCACATTGTTGCACACCGGCCTGGTGCTAGCCGGTGCATCGTTCGGCAAGCTGCCTGCCGCAGATGAGGTGCAGCAGTGCGCCAGTGCCGGTGCGCGTTGTGGCCGCGCTGCTGCGGTGGCACAGCTGCAGGGCGCGGCATATTGCCCAGGGCAGGAGGCTGCTGACCCCCTGCTACCAGGCTCATCCACCGGTGGCCTTGCCGACTGTTTACATAAGCATGCCCTCCCCTGTCTGCCCCCCTGCAGGCGGCTGCATCGCTGGCAGCGGTGTTTGAGGCCAAGGAGCGGGCGGCGCCGCATGAAGTGTACATGGGTGTGTTTGACCCCGCCTGGCGCACGCTGGCGCCAGCGGCACAGCAGGTGGGGAGGGGCGGGGCGTGCTGGCACCGCATGCTGCTGGCGGCTGCGCAGCAAGTGGGGGCGTGGGTGATCCCCCCTGTTCCTCTCTGCCTTGCCTGAGCCCACTCACACAGCTGTGGCCTGCCTGGCGGTCCCCCGCCAGCCGCCCCCGCCTTGCCACCCACAGCCAGCCCACGGCCAGACCATGTTCCAGCGCCGCCTTTCGTCTACTGCCCGCCCCACTTCTGCCCGCATGCAGGCAGAGGCCCGCCGTGTGTTGGCCCTGCTGCAGCCGGGCACAGATTTGGAGGCCCAGATGGATGCTCTGGCCTTCATGTCATGGGCGGTGCAGAACGGCACGCTGCGCGCGCTGCTGCTTAAATCGGGTGAGCCGGGAGTGTAGCGGGCACGGTGCACCGCACCGCTTTCACTCCTGGGTTCGGTGCCTATGCGCACCACTGGCCTGCCTGCTGCACCACTGGCTGTTGCTCTCGAGGGGAAGGTATTCGGCTTGCAAAGACCGCCGACCAATCAGCTTTTGCTGGAGAGGAACGGTCCGTCCCGTCCGGTCCTCCCCGCCTCCCTCCCGTGCAGGCCTGGTGCGCCGGCTGTGCGCGCTCGTCACCCCCGCGGCACTACAGCATGAGCTGCGCTGGCACAACGCCCTCCTCTTCACCCTGCTTCACCTGCTGCTGCTGCAGCCAGGGTGAGTGCCGCCTTGCACACTACTTCCTGCTAGGCTAATGCCTCGGAGGGTAGGTGGGGGACATAGCGACTGCCCTGCCCAGTGCACGGTTGCTACTGCGGGACGTACTGACTGCCTGGCCAGGAGCAGAAATGCTACAGCCCGGTCGCTGCCCCGCTGCCCCCACCAGACAGCGGCTGCCAGGGGCTGCTGTCCTCTGCTCCCCTGCCACCGGCGGATGCAGGGTGCCGAGATAGAAGACGGGGCAGTGCGGACAGTCGGGCCAGACTCACACTTGTATGGCACTGCCCATCCCCTCTCTCTACCGAAGTGACTCAGATATGCACGCACATGCGCATGCACACACACATATGCACACATGCACACAATGCAGGCTGGGCGCCCAGCTGTGGAGCGCCTCGCAGCTCGGCTGCTACCTGCTGTCTTACCTGGAGCACGCGCTGCCGCCCACCGGCGCCGGCGGCGCCAGCCTGGCAGAGCTGGCTGCCAGCATGCATCCACTGTGCCTGATCCAGCTGGAGCGCTGCGTCAGCATGCTGGGCAAGGCAGGTGCGCCGGCGCGTGTGTGTGTGTGTGTGTGTGTGTGCATATGTAAATGCGTTGTATTGTGCGATCGATTGAGTGAACTGGAGACGACCAGGGGGGAAGGATGCCGGTGGAGTTGCACTGGTGTGGTTCGTGCACGCATGCATACTGGCTTTCACTTACCTGTGTTGGGCAAGGCAGCGGTTGCGATGCATGAGCCGAGCCGACGCCTTTGCCCGGCGCTCGCCCAGCGCGGGAGGACATCAGCCGCCATCCGCCACATACCCCTGCCGGCCCCTTGCGGTGTGCAGAAGCAATCGAGAAGGCTGCTCGCGGGTGGCACGGCAGCCACGATGCCGCACGCCTCCTCATCGTGCGAAGCTGTGCCCTAGTGATGTCTGGCCCTCAAGAGGCGGCAAGGGTCACTGCCACCAGCATGGTGCATGTGAGCTCAGCTCACACCCCTGATGTGTCAGCTCACTCTAGCCTGACTGTGCCTGGCGGGTGACAGCTGACTCCAATTGGACTCCTGCCACTAACTGGGTTATTCAGGCACCAGCGAACCCCAGCTGATCCCCTGCAATCAGCTGACACCAGCTGGCACCAGCTGCGCCTGCGTGTTGCTCCAGCGGCGGAGGCACTGTGCCGTTTGTGCCTGCCGCCAGCCGTGCAACCTGCGCGCATGCCTTCTCCGTGCCCCACATCTGAGTGCCTCTGTGTGTCGAGTCTTCTTCTGCTCGACTCCACAGTCCCCTCCCCTTCCCCACATGTTCTCTGTCCACTTGCCACGCCGGCGATTGGCAGGCCCTGGAGGTGTTGGGAGCCGCTGGGATGACAAACACGCTCGAGGACCCGCGGCAGGATTTCCTGAACCGCTCGCCCGAGGCGCGCCGCCTCTTCCTCTCATGCGGCATCCTGCCAAAGCTGGCCGACCTGCTGAAAGGTGCGGGGCGGTGAGGGGTGGGCGGGACTATGAGAGGCTGTGTGGTGCGGTCTTGCTTGGTGGGCGCGGCGCTGCCCCGACGGCACAGCACAGCACGGCAGCGTGCACGTGGGCAGCATGTGCAGCACGGTGTGCGGCAGCACGGGTGCAAACACGTGCCCCTGGCTCTCCAGTGTGAGCACAGAGCTGCAAACACATTTAAAAGAATTAACACGTGTGCATGTGGACACGCGGTGCACTTGGATTGCTTGCTGCAAGCGAGGGCGCCGGCGCACCAGACTGCCGCCCACCGCCGCCTGCTGCCTGCCGCCCCCTCCCTCCCCGCCTGCCCCGCAGCCTGCGACAAGGACGAGCACCGCCACCTGCTCTCGCAACACGTGGGGCTGGTGGGCAGCAGCTGCAGCAGCCAGCTGGTGCAGTACGGCGTGCTCAGGGCGTTCCTGGACCTGGCGGCTGGGCAGCAGTATGGCTGGGATGTGAGGACCGCTGCAGCCGGCTCCCTCTCCCTGCTCACATGCTACGGCAGCGTGCTGACATGCAAGCGGTGGGTCATGATACAGAGGGTTAGGCATGGTCAACCTGGCTGCGGGGGGCACACCCCGTTAGGCATGAGTGCTGGGGAGTGGGGGACGCCTGCCAGCTCAGCCTGGGGAGGCTGGGCTGCCAGTTTGCCTGCCTGACTGCTGAGTTCTCCGCCAGCCCGCCAGCCGCCCTGCAGCATGTGCCTGGCCCGTCCCTTTGCCCTTGCCTTTCCCTGTCTCATCTGCCTGCATTCCCACTTTCAAGGCTCCTCAGACTTCTGTTGTAGCGACTTGTAAGCTTCCACGCTCTCCGCCTCCTGCCTGCCTGCCACACACCAGCATGCACCGTCCCGGGCGTCGCCTTCCGCCTCCCTGCCTGCCTTGCCTGCCTTGCATCAGCATTTGCCCCTTTATAGCCACCCACCGCCCGCCTGCCTCCGTGGCTGCCTGCTGCAGGGCGTGGAAGGCCGGCATGCTCGCCACGCACGTCGGGCAGCTGGATGTGCTGCTGGCAGCGGCGGAGCAAGGCCCCCAGGCTCTGGCCACCCTCCTCCCGCTGGCCCAAGCATTCAACGAACTGTGCAAGGCGCTGCTGCACGTGCTGCAAAAGGCGGGGGCTGGCTGCTGGATGGGAGAGGCAAAGAAGCTGGGCCTGCCCGGCAAGGCCCTGAGGCTGCTGGTTGCTGTGGCGGACGTGCCGGGCACCAGGCAAGGTGCGCGCGCAGGCGGTGGCATGCCAGCCAGAACCGACGGCTTGACAGCAGCGGCGCACAGTCTTCTGGGCTGCAAAGCAAAGCACTTCGCCCCGGCTGACAGCTGTGCCCCTGTGCCTGCCCGGCGGCCGCCCTGATTGCCTCCTCAAAACATAAACCTTGCAGTTTTGTTATTTTATGTGGGTATGACTCTCCTTGCAGGTCGCGCTCACGCAGAGGAGTGGGCGTCAGTGCAGCGCCAGCTGGGCGTGCTGGCACTCACGCTGGCCATGCAGCCTGAGCTGGCGGCAGCATACATTGAGGATGGCGCGCTCACCACCATCGCCACGGTGTTCCCCAAGGTGTGCTGTGCTGTGCTGTGTGTGCTGTGCCATGTCACGGCGGCGACGCCTTCGTGTTGCATCCCAGCCCGTGGCACCCGCCCGCCCACCTGCTCAACTTCACGCAAAACTGCACGCACGCCCAACTGTGCGGCAGCATGACTGCCTACCGGCACAGCTGCATACCCGCGTGTGGGTACCTTGTGCCTCCCGCCAGAGCTGCTTGGCTGTTAAACACACGGCCTGTCTGCCCACCTGCAGGTGCACACGTCAGTGAAGGGAAACCTGCTGGGGCTTTGGATGATGATGATGCAGTTCGGCGGCGCACCCGCGGTCGCCGAGCTGCGGCGGCAAGGCGTGCACGCAGCGCTGGGCATGCAGGGGCCACACGACCCGGCCTGGCAGGCGGCACAGCCCCTCACCCCGCTGCAGCAGTGAGCAGCCGCACCGGCGGCCGCATGCTGCCTGTTCGCCCATGCACCGCGGCACGTGCCCGCCTGCGCTTTTTTTCTGCTGCTGCTGCTGGGGTGGGGGGTGGGGGGGGGGGGGGGGGGCGTGCCAGCAAGGCACGCAAGGTACCGTCGCCCACCTGCCTCCTGCTTTTGCGCATGTCTTAATCGCCAGCAGGGGCATCTCACGGTGTCTTCTCATCTTCTGTGCATCAATCAAATCATATTTTTTTACCACTTCTGCAGGCTGGTCCGTGCCGCTATGAGTGAGCTAACCAGCCAGCCGGACGTGCAATTCTCGTTGGCGCTGCGCAGCACACTGAACACGGCCCGGGAGGTGCTGGCTGGGAGGCCCCTCAGGGTCGACCACTCCGCCTCCTTTGCGCCCTACCGCATCCTGAGTAAGCTAGGCTAGCCTAGAAGGGTTGCTGGCTGGCAGGAGTGGCCTTCTGAAACAGTGCAGACGCAGCAGCAGCAACGGGGGCGGCGACGCAGCAGCAGCAGGGCGGAGGTGCCATGCATGCACAGCAATGCAGCGCCGCGCAGCGTGACACGAATGCTGGCGCTGCGGCAAGCCAGGGGTGCAGTTGCACGGCGTTGCGAGTGAATGCCAGGATGGCTGCTCACCGCCTTGCGCACCTCACGCCCATCCCATCTTACTGCCCTTGAATCCTTTTGTGCAGGCCCCTTTCACGAGGAAGCTGAGGGGCCACGCTGCGCCTGCTGTGGTGCGATGGGTGGCGCCGCCGGCGTCAACCTTCAAAAGTGCAGCGGCTGCAGGGCGGTAGTCTATTGCAGCGTGGCGTGCCAGACGCGTGACTGGAGGCTGGAGCACAAGCCGGCCTGCAGGCAGATCCAGGCAGCAGCGGCGGCACCTCAAGAATAACAGGGGTGCGGAGAGGTGCCTCGGGTGGCCGCTAGAGCATGGCGCCCCGACGGCAGCGGCAGGCAGGCGGCGGCCAATGCCACGGAACATTGGCGCACTGCATATTTGGTGCATCTGGAGTGAGACTGTGGTGCCACAAGTGTAACCCAATGCTGAACACAGGCTGAGTGCTTCGGCGCATCTTTCTTCCTTTGCTGTGGTGGCAACGACAGGTGCAATCCCAGTCCCCAATCGTGCATTTGAGCTGGGTTTCCTGTCTGCGCTGGATCCCCAGGCCGCCCGACACTCTTCCTCCTATGAACCTGCAGCAGTTGTCTTGCTTACATGACCTCGAAGCAGCAATTATGTGTGCACACACACAAGCAATGCGAATCAGCCTGGAGCCAGGTCACTCCACACCGCGTGTCGACAGCGCATGCTGACCGAGCCTGACCAGCAGCGCATCCGCCCGCGTGGCAGCTGCCAGGCACGTGTTGCGCTCCTCCTGCACCGCTCGCAGCTGCTCCGTCAGCACGCGCTCCGTGTCGCGGGCCTGCGCCTGCGCCATTGCAAGCTGAGCCTGCACGGCAGGACGGGGCAGGTCGAGGCGGTAGAGCAAACGCCAGCAGCAACTGCTCGGCTGTGTTCTGTACATCAATCCTTGAACCCACTCAACTGAGTGGCAGTAAGCGCAACAGGCATGCTCCCCCGCCTGCCCGCCTGCAGCACCTCCTCTTGCTGCTCCTGCTGCTCTACAAACCTTGAACAGCTGCCTTCCACCTTCCCACCTGCAGCTCCACCATCAAGCCCAACTCCCCGCCCCTGTCCCACCCACCTGCAGCGCCTCCCCCCGCTGCCGCTCCACCGCCACCTGCTGCTGTGCCGCCCCCAGCTGTGCCTCCAGCTCCCCTGCTGCTGAGCTGCCGCTGGCCTCCGCCTCTGCCAGCGCGGCCCGCAGGCGGTCTGTCTGGAGCTCCAGGTCGTCCCGCTCCCGCTCCGCCTCCCGCCGCACCAGGTCTGTGGCTGACAGCCTGCGGGAGGGAGATACATTGGGGTGTGATGAGGTCTGTCAGCCAGCGACAGACAGGCTGCAGCTCTCAATAACCAGCGCCCGCTCTGCCTGTCAGCGCATCAGGTGACAGCCAGCAGGTGACAGCAAGCTGAAAACCAGCAGGGCGGGCAGGCTGGATGTGGTCGTGCAGAGCGCACCCTGCCCTCGTTGCCTCCTCCTTGCTCTTGTGCCTCCCGTACTGCCTTGTGATACCTCTTCCCCACAACCGCGTGCCTCCCGTACTGCCTTGCAATGCTTCGCGCCCCTCCAGTATAGCCCTGAGCTGCCTCCCTCCCACATCCACACATCTGCGCTCCCACCTGGCAGCCATGCTGGCCATGTCCTCTTTGAGCCTCTCACACTCTGTGAGCGCCCGCCCCCGCTGCTCCTGCACCACAGCCAGCTCGCTGCGCAGCTCTGCCGCCTCGCCTGCAGCAGCAACAAGGCAGACACGGGATCAGACCCTCAGCAGCGGAATCAGGAGCATACAATGGCTTCGAACGCTTCATAGTATGACCAAGAACTTCCAGCACGCAACAGAGGTTTGTCTAGCCTCACCCAGCCTTCTAATGCACACACCACCTCCCCTAGTCCCACCTTCAGCAGCAGACGCGGCCGCCTCGGCAGCCCCAAGCTGGTCCAGCAGCCCCGCTGTGCTGCACTGCGCGGCCGCCACCT
Source organism: Micractinium sp. NFX-FRZ (assembly GCA_029339195.1). Taxonomy (NCBI): domain Eukaryota; kingdom Viridiplantae; phylum Chlorophyta; class Trebouxiophyceae; order Chlorellales; family Chlorellaceae; genus Micractinium; species Micractinium sp. NFX-FRZ. Next base: position 69,221 of record JAPTJF010000177.1, read on the forward strand.
CGCTTGCCGCTGCCGCCACTGCTGCCTCCAGCTCCCGCAGCCGCAGCCGCTCCCCCTGCAGCTCCACTCGCAAGTTGCCAATTGTCCCCGCCTGCTGCTCCACCGCCTGCTGCCACCGCCGCGATTCCGCGCCGCTGCATGGAGCACAGTGGGGTGCGTTTGCAGTAGGGGAGATAAGTGGTGCGCACGCCGTGACCCGACTGGCGACACGGCAGCAGCCTTGAAGCTTGGGACAAACGGCCCATGGAAATGCACGAGCGCCTCGCAGCCTGCAGCCCCACCAAGCAGCATCTGCCAAAGAGGAGTGCACGCACCGCTCTGCAGCCTCCTCCTGCGCCTTGCTGAGCTTGCTGGAGAGCTTCAGGTTCTGGCGCTGCAGCCGGTTCAGCGCCAGGCGCAGCTCAGAGGCGTCCTCTGGGGCTGGCTGCATCACACCAGCGGCGGCGATGGGCAGGTGGGGCGGGTCAGCTTATGCCAGTCTGATGCCAGGCGTCAGGACAGCAAGGGCAGGGCAGGTGAACAGGTTGGCCTGGATATGAGGGAACCCAGGTGCGAGCGCTGAGCTGGGTGCACTGCGGCAGCTGCCTGCCAAAGTATGCACCATTCAAATGTATAGTAGCTGACTGGTGCCCTTGGCTCGCTTTCCTGTTGGCTTCCCAACCCCGCGCCTTTGGTCTTCCTCTCCTGAGGTACACATCAATTCAAGCTGCCGTCACTCACCCACCCAACACCCCTGCCGGATGCCTTCCCCCAATCTGGCCACCCACCCACCTCAAACACTGCCACTGCAAGGTCAGCGCCGCCTGCTCGTGGTGACGACACTACCACTGTGGCACGCCCTGGGCTCCGTGGCCGCTGCCAGGGGCTGCCGAAATCAGCACCCACGGCGGCAGTTGCCGTAGCTGTCACAGTTGCCCCCGCCGGCTCCTCCTTTGAGTATTGCGGGTGCTGCTGCATGCGGGGGGATGCGGGATGTGCCGACGCCGCTGGGGTGCGGCCCGCTGCAGCACCCGCCTCTGCCCTCTGCTGCAGGTGCGTGCAGTGTGCCAGCAGCGCCTTTAGATGCGCTCGCATCTCTTCATTGTCCTGCTGCAGCGCCTCCAGATCTGCTGCTGTGCTGCTGCTGCTGTTGGGTGCTGGCCCCCGGGGCGGGCCCCGGCTGCCGGCGGTCAGGCGCTGTATGGGCTGCGGTTTGGGTGGCGGCGCCTGCCCCGGCGGGCGGAACGCCTTGATCTTGCCCAGCGAGGGATCCACCTTGCTGCCGCTTCTGCTGCCGCCGCCGCTGCTCCTATGCTTGGCTTGCTCCCGCTCTTGCTCCCGCTGCTGCCGCTCGTCCTTCACCGTCTCCAGCTCTGCTGTCGCTGCGGCTCCCTGCTGCCGTGCAGCATCCAGCTCGCGCAGGAGAGCCGCAACCACGCGGCGCGCATGCGGGTCCAGTCCCGCGTCTGAAACACCCTGCTGCAGCAGGGTGTGCTGTGGGCCTGGGTGTCGCAGGCGCAAAGGCGGGCCAGAAGTGGCGGCGGCGGCGGCGGCGGCGGCAGTGGAGGCTCCACCCCCTCCGCCCGACCCGCCCTGCAGGACCCACGTTGGAAAGAACCAGAAGCTTGTGAAATGAGGGATTGCCCACGCCAATCGGCGGGTGCGGGCGCCGCTCACGTCGCGCCTTCCGGCGCCAGGCCCTCACCTCTCTCCAGCCTCCGCCGGTGGGGGTGGTGCTTGTAGCAAACACGGCCGTTGTGTGATAGCGCTGCATTCGCTCTACTCCGACAACCGGGAGGGAGGCAACCGTAACTCCCGGGCGTTCGCAAGCCAGGTACACAGCAATTCCCTTCCGCAGAATTGCTACAGAACAATACGTTTCACGCCGAGGGACGGGAGGGTAGCTGCCGGCAGGAATGATGTCAACAGGTGGCCGCGGAGGTGGCGGCGCCGGCGCCGGCAGGCTCAGTAGTAGCACCGCTCTTGTGGGTTGCAGTTTATATGCTTGTGTACGCTTGCATGCATGCCTGTGCGGTTGTCCTCGGGGGAACAACTGGATGCAATGCAATCCTTGTTCATTCCTGCTTACAGCTTGCAAACTGGTGAAAGCAGGCCGAGCAACGGTGCAGTGCCGAGCGGGCAGCGGTGACATGGACGGGCAGGTACTCAGTCCCGTCATTGAACGAGCACATCAAGGCGTGTCGTAACAAAGACAGACTTGAGCCGAAGCGGTTGGGCTGAGGGGCAGGGGATTCGTGCGAGAAAGGTATACGTGCAGTGATAGTGGGCATGTAGCTTAGGGTGGGCATACGATTTGCAAAGGGCATGGCAGTTGGGCAGGGTGAGTTTAGAGGGCTCGGTGTGAGCAGGGCAAGTCAGGCTCTCAATTAGGACCTAACGTGCCAGCAGCAGGGCAAGACAGGCTGACAAATGGGACGCATGGGGCGTTTGAACGGCAGGCTCAGCACATCGTGGGGGATGGGTGCAGCAGGAGGTGAAGCGGGCGAGGGTGAGCAGCAGTGCAGCCTCAAGGGCAGTGCAAGAGGGGGGTAAAATTTGAGGGTGCTTGGGTTGGATGCGGGGAACGAAGTATGCCAATGAATTTGTGAAGGCGTGCCGAAGGTGTGCTGGATGGGTGGGGAGAAATGATCAGGTGGGTGGGATTGCTGGGACGGCTTGCTAGTAAAGGTGCGGCCGCGACACCTGCGTGTGGTGGTGTGTATGGCGCTGGCCGCAAAGGAGGTGCTGGGCCGACCTTATGCATGGCATGCAGAGCGTGGCGCCCACCTTGGGTGCTGGAGGCGGCAGTCGCAAACAAAACATGGGGGCGCACGCATTGGGGGCGCACGTGCAAGTTGGGAATGAAAAACTGGGGAAGAGAATGGGAACAAAATACTCGCTTTGCTTGCTTGCTTCATTTCTGGGCCCTCCTCAGCAGGCGGGCGCGCACTTGGCGCCGCTTGGCGGGCGCCGGGGAGGGGGGCCGCTTGGGAGGCGGCGGCTTCTTGACCACCGCTGGCCGCTTGGGAGGCGGGGGCGGCCGGCGGCGGGGCGGGGGCGCCTTTGTGAGCGGCACTATAGTAGTGGGCCTAAAAAACTGGGCACAAGCCGCATCCGCAATGCCCGAACGCCCGTTGCAATCAAGGTCCTGGTTGGAGCGGCAGGATGCCGCGGTCTCGGGCCCCGCCTTTCGGCAGACGGAGACAGATGCGCCGCCCTTGGTGTATGCGGCCATACGCAGCACCAGACCCACCAGGGGGAGCTCCCAGGCCTGGCCGGCTGCAGGGGCAGGGGAGGGAGGGCGGGGGGTGGGGGGGAGGAGGTGCAATGATTAGACGCTCAGCACGGTGCTTGTCGGCGCCAGGTGGGTGCTGGGCTCGGCAACGCCTTCGGCTCGGCACGGCCGTTGGCTGTACTCAGCCCCCCTGTGCTGTCCCCCAGAACGGCTGGCGTGGGGTTGGGAGCTTACGTGTGAGGGAGGCCCGCCAGGTGGTGACACGCGGGTCGAACGTTTGGGTGATGGGTGCCTGGTACACGTGCACCCGGTCGGCCAGGTCAGCAGGCATCTCAGCGTCGCCTGCAGGGGCGCAGCAGGGACACGGCCGGAATTCAAAAGGCAGTGGGACGTTCATTTGCTACGGCTGCAGTGGCTGTGAGGAACGCTAGTGTTGCGCCCAGGCAGCTGCGCGGGCCGGCCGCTGCTGCTGCTGTTGTGATCGCTGCTGTGACGCGGAGCAGCAGCACGGTGGCATTTGAGCAGAGCAGCTACAGCTGCGGGACGAGGCACAGGAGAGAGAAGCGAGCGCTGTGTCCCACTGCCCCTCACCTCCTGCCCGGGTGCGGAAGCCCACAAACACGGGATCTGTTGCATTCTTGGACCAACCGCTCGTGTCAATCCTCAGCCCACTGCTTGGTGACACGGCCTGGCTGGCCAGCCACGCCTGAACCGTCTGCCCGGGCTTCAGGCTGCTGCCATCCAGCTGCTGCAGGCTGAGCCAGCCCAGCTGCCACGCCTGCGGCGTGTTGGGGCAGCGCTCGGAGCTGCAGGGGGGGGGTAGTCGCGGGTTCCAGGGAGGCATCGGATGAAGGCAGGTGGTACGGGCGGGCGGGCGGGCGGTGCAGGGGCAGGGCAGGGCAGAATCCGCAGCTGCTGCCAGCACAGTGGTACCAATCAGCAAAACGCCGAGTGTGCAGGTGGCGGGCAGCACTGCTGCACAAACTGAGCGCAGTGCAGCGCACAGCAGAGGGAGGCTGCGGCCGTTTCCCTGGCGCCATGGGCACGCTGCCACCACTGCCGTGCACGCTGCCGGTGCATGCCAGGTATCCCGTCCGTGCTGAGTCAGCAGGCTCACCAGCAGTATCCCATGCCAGAAGATATGTCTGCATACTCGTCAAACCTCCCATCAGGCGTGACCTTGCCAGCGTGGGCCAGGAAGCTGCATGAGCGCAGCACAGCGAGGGAGCAAGGGGGGTGCGCTGCTCGTGGGGAGGGGCGGGGGCAGGGGGCCGCTGCAGGCAGGCAGAGCAGGCGGGCAAGCACCCCTGCAGGCCCGGAGCAAGCCCTAGGTGGTTGCCGCCCCAATCGAGCCCTGGCAAGCCCCATCTCTGTTGTCTGTCTTCCGCTGTGCTCACAGGTTGTGCCCCATCTCGTGTGCGATCGCCGACGGCGTCGTCCAGAAGTCCCCGCTGATCCAGGCGCGGCACTCGTAGCTGTGGTCGCACCCCACGTAGCCCAGACCAACAAAGGTGCAGGTGGAGCTGGGGGGCACGAGGTACACCTGCACAGCGAGGGGGGGCAGTACAGGGGCGGTACCGAGGGTGAGGGTGTGCAGGTGGAGCTGGGGGGTGCGAGGTACACCTGCACAGCGGGGGGGGGGGCAGTACGGGGGCGGTACCGAGGGTGAGGGTGTGCAGGTGGAGCTGGGGGGTGCGAGGTACACCTGCACAGCGGGCGGGGCAGTACGGGGGCGGTACGGAGGCGTGAGGGTGTGCAAGTGGAGCTGGGGGGTGCGAGGTACACCTGCACAGCAGGGGGGTGGCGGCAGTACGGGGGCGGTACCGAGAGTGAGGGTGTGCAAGTGGAGCTGGGGGGTGCGAGGTACACCTGCACAGCGGGCGGGGCAGTACGGGGGCAGGAGCGACCACGGGCAGGGGTGGGTGACGTCAGGTTTGGGTTGTTGCCACAGCCAGGCAGGGGCGCATTCAGAGGAGGCAGCGTGCCTTGCTGCTCTCAGGCCCCCAAGCACAGCTGTTGCATTCCTGGGTCAAAGCGCTGCCAGCGTGCAGGGCAGGAATGAAACGCAACATGCAGGCAGGGAGAGATGCCCAGCCAAACGGACAGGGGGACAGCAGGCAGGCGCGGCGCTCGCCTTGTAAGGATACGCGTCAATGTCGATGCCGCGCTTGCGCAGCGCCTCGTCAGCAGCGTCGGCATAGCCGCTGAAATCGTCGAAATCGCATTTGCTGAACGTCCAGCGCACCCCGTAGCTGCACAGCAAGCGGGGGCATGCTGGGCGGTGAGTTGTAGGCAGAGGCGTGCGCCTGCAAGCCGCCCCAAGGTTCGTGCCAGCAACGAACGCTGCCCTGTCTCTTCACATGTCCGCAACCCGCCGCCATATACCCCGCCGCACGTCTTGCCACCCCGCCCCCGGCGCTCTCTCACGGCAAGTGCTACATGCATGGTTAGCTCGCTAGAACCATCTGCAATTCACGCCCCCTCCCGCCCAAGGCAGCTTCACTACCACGGCTGTTGGCAGGCCCCACCCACCCCCCAGCCTCAACGTCCTCCTCCCGCAACCAACACTTGTGCAGCAACTCACGTCTCTCCCGAGCAGGGCAGCTCCACAGGTGGATCCACCACCAGGCTGTTGCCAGCTGTCAGCCGGCTCTTGCCGTGGGAGCAGCGGTTGAAGGTGGAGCCGACGGTCACGTTGCCTGGTGCCTCCTCCTCGAAAATTGCCTGCTTCACCTGGGCAGCTGTGAACTTGGGCAGGCCGGTGCCGGGGCAGGCGGTCCGGGCGGCTGGGTCAACCCCAGCAACTGCACAGGTGGTGAGGTGGGTGGGTGGGTGGGTGATGAGGCCGAGAGGGGGCACGGAATGCACTTGCGAGGCAGGATGCTGAGCTTACAGGTGCCGATGCCAGTGCAGCCGCAGGCTCAGGCCCAGCCCTGCCAGTTCAGCTCGTTCCTCCAATACCTACCGGGCCAGCACCAGCTCAGGTGCCGTGACACTCGTGCCATGCCATGCACGTCGTGCTATGCATGCCATGCTATGCATGCTGCGCCCGGCTGGCGTGAGGCTCACTTGGGATGATGAGCGTGCGGAGTTCCGCAGCCACCAGCTGGTTCGTGCTGACTGTGGCAGATGCCTGGGCCACGCCGCTGGCTTGCACCGTGGCTGTCCGCACAGTGCCCGCTGCAGGGGGGGGGCGCAGCAGAGGCAGAAATGGATGGGAGGATAAGTGGGTGAGAGGATAAGTGGGTGGGCGGGGATGGCGGCGGGGAGTCCAGCGCGGCTCGCTGTCGCCCCTGCACGCCAGCAGAGGCACCGAGAGCGGCCTTGCCTACATCGCGCTCATCCCGCACCGCCGCTGCATCAGTCGCCCCAACTGCCCCACCACGACAAGCCCCCGCCGGCCCGCCCGCCGCCCTGCCTCACTTTGGACTCGCGGCTTGGAGCGGAGGCCGCCCGACAGCTGCACGTCAGCTCCCAAGAAGCAGTAGGATGAGATTGCCTCGGGCAAGTGTGCTGCCGCGCTCACGCCGCTCGCCTTTGCCGCCGCTGCAGAGGCGCGCGCGCTGCCGGGGCCGCGGCTGAGCCACACCCCCGTCACGGACACATCCATGCCCGTGTGTATTCCAGCGTACCCCTCGTGCCCTTCGGTGTTGCGCAGCACGTGCACGCGCTCGTTGTGGGGGGTGCGCACCATCAAATGCCTGCGAATCACACGTGCAGCCAGGGGTGGGGGCGGTACGGTACGCTCAGGCGGTGACGGGGCGCGCGGCGGGCGCTGCGGGCCCCGGTATGTGCACCCTGGGCTTTTGCGAGCGGAACGGGCCAGCACACGCCATCATCCGTGTGTGCGCTGCCGCGAGCTTGCGCACGCCAGGACGGGCGGGGTGCAGCGGCAGCCAGCAGCCAGCAGCCGGCGGGGAAGGAGCTCGGCGCCTCCGCCGGCGGCCTCGCCTGCGTATCCCAGCGCCACTCACTTGCGGCTGGGTTTGCCCCCTCGAAAGTCGTGCGCCAGAAGGATAGTTTTGCCTGCACCCAGCATAGGTCCCAAGCGCTAAGTCATGGTTTGGAGGCTGTGGAGCTGGCTGCTCGGTTGCGCTGGAACAGGCGCATACCTCGAATGACTCGCTCCTCGCCCTGCAGGTGCTCTCGCGAGGCCAGTGCTGGTGGGAGGAGCCAGAGAAACCCAAGCACCACCAGGACCTCTCCGGGCCGCCGCATGACGGTCCTTTGAACCCCCCTCGCCCTCCTGAACTCTCGCAGCTGTAAAACAAAGTTGGCGCGCTCAGTATAGTTCCAAATGCAGCATACCTTAACAGGAAGGCTCATGCACAGGTGGCGCCCGCGATCACGCAAGCTTGCAAAGGACGCGCGCCCACGAACGGAGTTTAGAGCAGAAGGACCATCGCTCTTAACGGTTTGGAAGGATTAACACGTCTCACAGAAACGGGCAGCCATGCGGACGCAACAGGCTGTCCTGGCTGTGACCGCCGCCGCTCTGCTCGCTCTTTGCAGCAGCTGCTCCCCCGCCCTGGCCAGGGCCCTCCCACCAGGAGCCCTCGGGACGTCCGATACAGCGCTCAAGCCCGCCTGCATGTGAGTGCAGCCGCTGGGTTTGTACCGCGCCGCCGACCACCGGCAGCTTCTTGTTGCGCCCGCTGGTTCCGCCCACTGCCCCGCCCGCCCAAAGCTGCCTCTGCGTCCGACACAGCCTGTTAGCAAAGCTTCCAGCTGATCAGACACTATGCCGGCCAGGCAGCCTGCCTGTGCAGCTGGCGCACGGCCAGCCACCACTGCCCGCATGCGCCCCGCATCACCGCACAGCCCCCCACTGCTCCCGCCCCCGCGCCTGTGCAGCTGGTCCGGCTTCCACATCCTGCCCCACAGTCCACGTGGCAGCCTTCAGCTGCTGGAAGACCTTTCCTTCAAGTCCTGTGACGACGCACGAATGGACGAGGAGCGGCGGAGCCACTGCCGGCTGTGCCAGGCGCAGAGCACCCGAGCAGCCTGCCTGGCCACACAGGCGCAGCACTGGAACGCCGAGTCAGGTGGGTGCCGGCGTGCGTGCACCCCCTCGCTGGATGAGCAAGACGGACAGGGGCAAGGACAGCGGGTGGATGGTACCAGTGGGCAGGGCTTGCATGATTGCAGCCGCTGGGAAGATGGGCACAGAGGGGAGGTGGGACTGTGCAGCAGCTGCAGGGGATACTGGCGGTGCCAGAGGGGCACCCGCTGGCGGCAGCCGCTTGCCGCGTCTCCCAACCACCGCTGCGCCGCCGCCCTCCTGCCTGCTGCGTGCAGACATCGAATCTTGCATGTGGGTGGCCAAGGATCGAAAGGGGCACACCACTCGTGAGCTTGTCTTCACCCTGGGCATCAACGTCCCGTACCAATTTGCCTCTCGAGTGGGTGAGTGCGCCTGGCAAACAGCCATGCCCTACAGCAGTTGCCGTACAAACCGCACCTTTGCACATGGATCGAACCTAAGGCTTCAAGGTCTTGGCCAGGCTTGGCATGTGCATCCAAGGCCAGGGCGGACAAGCAGCAGAGCGGCAGGCCTGTGCTTGCAGCCCGGCAAGCACCACTGCTGCTGCTTGCGCGGTTGCAGCTGCACCCGTTTGCTCCAGGGACCCTGCACCCTCTGCACACCTCCGTGCCCTTGACCGCGCTCCATATACCTGATTCTCCTGCATTCTACCACGTCCTGCCGCCGTGCTGTGCACAGCTGGAACGTTTAGGGCATCTGAACGGTGGGCAGTACCCCTACTTGAGCACGCTGACCATGCCGTGCACAGCATGCTGTGCTAGCAGCTGCGAGGCAAACTTTGCACGGGACCCCAAGGCACCCACCAGCCATAGCAACCCACCAAACTGCCGCCTTGCCACCCCCACCATGCAGTGCACGACAACAATGTGCAGGACATCTGTGCCGTGCGGCGGGAGTACACCATGCTCAGCCCGGGCAGCGCCTACAACGCCGCCTACTTTGTAGTTGTGAGCCACATGTGCATATCAGGGGGCACTCCATCTCCATAGTGACAGTGTTAGGGGGGGCGGTGGTGTCAAGCAGCGCGGCACCGGACCGCCTGCTGGTGCCAAGTGGCATTAGTGTCAGTGGTGGCCCGCCTGCACGCCCTGCGTCCCCCCACTCATGCCTCCGCCAACTGCCTGCCAGGGCAAGACTGGCAGGTGGAAGAGCAGGAGTCTAACCTCCCTCTGCTTGCTTGCCCGCGGCGCCGCTCCCCCTGCAGTACGGAGACGGGCGCACACCCGCCGGCGAGCCCATCGCCGGCGGCCTGCGCCCCGACGCCAGCTGCACGCTGTCACCACGTCGGCCCAGGTGCAGCATGACGCTGCAGCACACAGACGACATCCAGTGGGCAGTCACCTCTCGAGACATTTGGACCCAGGTAACACCACTTGGCATGTCTAGTCGTTACAACTTTTAACATCCCCAGTTAGCATGTGGGCGGGCTGATGCCTGGGTGGACACACCTTGTTAAAAAACAAACAAAACACGAGATGGTGATGTTGACACCTGGGGCAAACTCCCCGTGCACCCCACTGCCCCACGCCAATGTGTCCCAGGCTGCGCCGCCTGGCTGGCAGGACTGCTAAGCTGTGCCCAACGTGCCCGCTTTGCCCTATCCAACCACCCAACCCTCCCGCACGTCACACCCTGCAGAGCGCCCGCATTGTTCGCCAGCTCAACACCACCGGCAACGAGGACTGCCTGAGGGCAGGGGGCCCGCGGTGCTCGCGGGCCAACCCGCCCTTCCGCTACCACGTGCGCTACACAGGTGCGCAGAGGGGCTCGGTGTTCCGACCACTGTGCTGCCATTCTCAGCACCTTCTGTAGTGCAGTGATGCAGCGGGTCCTGCCAGACTGAGCAAGCGCACAGCCGCTGACCGCCCGTCCCTCAACCCACTCCCTGCGCAGACCTGCCCTGCCCCGCTGGCACGCGGCACGGCTCGGAGGTGCGGTGCAGCGGCACCATGCCCATGGCGCAGCAGGGGCATCTGCTGTACCCGCGACCGGTGCCTGCAACCTATCGCTATGCTGTTTACTTGCTGGAAGGTAAGCGGGTGCCTGTTGGGTGTGATTTCTCTGCATAGTGTTGCTGCCTTGCAGTTCACTTGTTTTGCAATGACGGATCTGCTTTGGGGAGAGTTGGCGCAGCCCGGTGCAGTGCATGCGAGCCCTCTTGTAGTGCCTGCCCTGCTGCTCCAGCCCCTCCGCAATAACTGCCACCGCCACCCTTCTTCCGTCCTGCCCGCAATCCCGCTGCCTGCCATCTGCTTCAAGAAGCCTGCCTCCACTGCCTGTCCAGTGCTGCTGGCTACCTGCCTCTGCTGCCGGCCATCCACTGCCGGCAGCCAACCGCTGCTGCCTGCCTGCCTGCTGCTGCCAGCTGCTGCCCCGCGTTCCATGCCACCCATGCTGGCCCTCCTGCTGCCCATGCCGCAGGCCTGTCGAGGGTCAACTGGACGGTGACCTCCTCCAGCGCCGACTTGCTGGTCATGGCGCTGCCGCACGAGGTGGAGCACTCTGTGTGTGCACCCTGGAACGATGACACAGGTGGGGGTGGAGGGGGGAAAAGGTGTGTGCTGGGTTTGAGGGGAGCTGCTGACTGCGGCAGCAAGCCTCTTCTGGACTACGGCATGCTGGCAGGCAAGCCGGCTGGGTGGTTTGGCGGGTCGTGGCCACGTAGCTTGGCCGGCTGCTAGTGGGGAGTGGCGTGCCTGTTGGTCTCCCCCGCCTGCCTGGCGAGCTCACATGGTTCGCCCCGCCCCGCCCACTTGCAACCCCTGCAGTGTGCGACTTCACGACGTTGCGCAAGCATGCCAGGGGCACAGACTGCCTGGGCCGCAAGTGCACTGGGCAGCTCACAAAGAGGGCCCAAGACAAGTGCGTTTGGGGGTGCATGCCGTGCTCTTTTCTGCGGGGCGTGCGGGGGCGCCTGCTGCGTGTGCTGTGCTTCCAGCTGGCAGCGCTTGTGGATGTGGCAGTCTCAGCAAGGCTTCCCGCTGTCCTGGCGTGCCGCTGGGGTACACAGAGTAAATGGCACCTCCCTCTCTTTTTGGCCCCCAACCCTGGACAACCCACTCCTGCTGTGCCCCACCCCGTGCCTGCAGCATGGTCCTGCTCGTCACGTACCCGGTGTTTACGAAAGAGGAGAAGGTGCTGTTATGGCAGACGCGGCCCACCATTGCCAGCATGGATGTGCGAGGTGAGCGTGATGCAGCAGGTTGTGGCCATGAGGTGGCGGGTGGGATTGTTAGGTATTGCTTGCGACTGGGGAGAGAGTTCTCTCTTGCGCTTAGCGCAAGGGCGGAAGGGCAGCTGGCAGCACAGGAACAGGCGTCATGCGCCAGAGCGGGCTCATAGGAGGCACAAACCGGGAGGTGATGCTCACCGACCTCCCTCTGTGTGTGCCGTGGCCACTCATGCTGCAGGGCACAAGTGAGCCTGTCCCCTGGCCGATGGCCATGGGCGTTGCTCGCTCAACGCCTGCACCATATAAGAACATGTGATCTCCCCAAATGTCTTTTTCTGAGGCTCGCCCCAGCTGTGTCCCTGGGGTACTATATCTGCACCTTCCAACCCTATAGAGTGACACACGACCGCCACTTGGAATATATTTTCTTCCTTCCAACCTCGTCACAGTTACAAGACAGGTGGCAGGCTGGCGCCGGCTCCTGCCGCGCCAGCGGCCGCGCTTCCTGCCCCTCCCCTTGCATGCCTCCAAAAAGCTCTCCCCCCCGCCCTCATCCAGTTCTCACATCCGCCCGCCCTTTGAGCCTTGTAGCACGGCTCCTCTGGAGGGCACTCGGGCGTCAGTTTAGGTCCAGAGTTTCTCTTTCTATGCAGCACCCGCACTGCGTACTTCACTTGCTCGCTGTCACCACCTGAGCCCTCCCTCCAGTCTTCTGCCCATCCACATCCACCATTCTACCATCAGCGTCACATCTTCTTTCATAAATCTTAGCGTATGTTGTTTTACCCAACAGTTTAATGAATTCAACAGACCAGCACTAGTAGCCAGCACTAGACAGAGATAGCAGCAAGCACGGCAAGCTTCAGTCGGCCAATGTGGCGGTGCCGTCCGCCTGCTATGCTATGCCATGCCCCTTCTTTTGTTTGAATGGCCTCTTTTTGCCTCAATCAACGTCTGGTCGCTGTCTGGTAACCCAACGTACCCTCTGCAGCTACATGCGCTGCTTCACCGCTGGCGGCATGCCGTGTGTGCTGTGCTCTGCTGCCCTGGGCTACAGCAGCTTACGGCTTCCCATGTGCTCTCCGAGCCCATTTTGGGAAATAACTCTGGCACAAGCGTTTCAATCATCGCAGAGGAGCTAAGCACCGCCGACTGCTGCGGCCCTCCACAAACCAGCGCCTTTGTGTTGTTTAGCGGCTTTCTGTGCGGCACCAGCCGGGTACCTCGTAGAGATCGCAGCCGCGCGATGGCGCCCTGGGCGGCCCGCGCCGCCGTGACGGCCGCCGCCGCGCTGCCGCCGCCCCGCACCACCCGTCTGCCAAACGGCCTTGATGTGCGGTACGTGAGCAAGAGAGACGTGCCCTTCCTCTACCAAGAGGTCTACCAACGGCGCTGCTATCTGCAGCACGGCCTCACGCTGCCACCTGGCGGCACAGCACTGGACTGTGGAGGCAACATCGGCCTCTTTGCCCTGTTTGCTGCTGAGCAGCTAGGACCAGAGGTGAGGGAGGGTGTGCCGTGTTCTGCCAATACCAACAGCCTTGGCTGATGTCACGCACTGCTGGCCTGCCACGGACACTGCCGTCCACGCATTGCAAGTGCCACTTTGCAGTGCAGGGTGCTGTTCGCTGCTTGCTCTTCCCGTCTCCCCCTCCCGAGCCTGCCGAGCAGCTGCTCTCCGCTGCCCAAGGCTTGCCTCCCAAGCCCCCTGTGTGCCTGTCCCACTGACCCCTGCAGGGCCTTGTGGTGTCGTGTGAACCCCTCCCGCCCATCTATGACTGCTTGCAGCACAATGCCAGCACCCACCGGCAGTGGTGGCAGCAGCGGCAGCAGCAGCAGCGCCTAGACCCCGCAGAGCAGATAGCGACAGCGGCGGCGGCTGGAGGAGCAGGCTTGCTACTTCACCCACTGCAGCAGCGGGAGCTGGGCACGCGGTCAGGCAGCCCACCGGCGCAAATTGTGGCGTTGAATGTTGGTGTGGGCGACGGCAGCGCCGCCACTGCCGGCTTCACTTTTTACCCACGGGCAGCGGGGTGGAGCAGCATGCGGCCACAGGGCGTGGGTGAGATGCAGGCCGACATGGGAGCTTTCCTCAGCAATGCGCTTGCCTCTCCGCAGGCCGCAGCAGAGGCTGGGCTGGATGGGCCCACGGCGGCAGCTGCGCGCTGGCTGCGCTCTGCCGCCCCCAGCTGGCTGTACGACGCGGCCTGGCGGGGCGCGGTGGCGCTCATGCATAGCGGGGTGCAGCACTACGCCTGTCCGCTGCTGTCGGTGCGGCAGATTGTGCGGGAGCGGCAGCCGGAGCTGGCCCGGCGGGGGATTGATCTGCTGAAAGTGGACGTGGAGAGAGCTGAGCTGGACGTCCTACGTGGCGTGGGAGGTGAGCGGGCAGGGCTGGTCAGGAAAGGCAGGGCAGGGCAGGGCAGGGAGCTTCTGAGGCATATAGGAGGTGGGGCGGGCAGGGGTGGCACGCTGCAATTCTGATTGCACTGGCTGGCAGGCTGGGCTGGGCGGCTGGAGGGGCATGCATGCCGGAATGCCGGCCTGGTTGGCAGCTTGTGCACTGCAGCAGCGCAGGCACGGGCAGCACAGCTGCCTGTGTGATGTGTGCTGCTGCCGGCTGTCCCTCACCTCTCTCCTGCTTGCCCTAGCCGCCAAACGCCTGATCCATGCTAAGCTTACTGCTGGCTGGCCTGTTTTAGAGTGATGGCAGTGCGTCAGCCCATGCAGCATTTTCCGGGCCGGGCTAGCACAGCTCTGACCTGGCATCTGTCCACCAGCCCAAGTGCCTGTGTGTGCCTACCTCGATGCACTCGCCCTCCCTTGCCTTGCCTGGTCCCTCTCCACTCACTATGACCCTACCACTCCCTCCACCACGGTGCAGACGTGTGGCCGCTGGTGCGGCAGGCGGCGCTGGAGGTGCACGGCGAGAACCTGGAAGGAGTGCTGGCAATCCTACGTGAGGAGGGCGGATTTGAGAGGATCGTTGTGGAGCAGGAGGGAGCGCTAGCAGGCAGCTCGCTGTGGGCTGTCTACGCCCGCCGCTAGCCGGCGCTGATTCCCAGTTTTGTCGGGCCTTCAAGTGAACGCCACAAATCCCCACCTGCTGCACTCCCCCTGCACTGGCTGCTGTTGCTGCTACCCCTTGTGCTGCGTGGCTTCTGCCCTGCCCCCCGCCCTTGCACCGCCCCTTGTGTGCCATGTGCAATGAATCCGCTCTGTGCAAGCTATTGCCCCCTACAACTCGGCATGTTACTCTTGGTTCCTGGTTACAAAAGGAGGCCTTGTGGGTTGCAAAAGCGTGGGGTGTTCTGAGCTGCGCCGTTGCAGGGGGCGGGAGGGCTGATGGCAACAGGCGCACGGGGCAGACAGACAACTAGGGACATGAATCAATGGCGTTGGATTGGGGTTGGGTTGTGCACCGCACGCACGCCGGCGCTAGCATTGCAGGCGATTGTGTACAAAAGTTGATGGGTGGGACTAGCCAGCGCGTGCGCTCACTACTAGCATAATAATGTTGCTGCAGGGTGCCTGCCACCCGCGCCATGCCGTAGCCGCTCAAGCTCTCTGGCTGCGCCGCCGCCGTCGGGGGCGGCATTCGCCAGCCTCTGCGCTCTTTGCCGGCCTGGCGCGCTCCAGGACCGTCATCCCTGGACGGGTGCGGCCAGGCAGGCCTAATGCTGCACTGTGAGACCTCGCTTCATGTCTCATTGGCAGGCAGGCAGGCAGGCAGGCAGGCAGGTCGATGCTCCCCAGAGGATCACTGGCCGGCGCGGCGGCAGGCCTGCATCTTGTCAAAGTAGTCCTGGCAGGCGCCCATGTCGCCTGCAGGGACGGGAGAAGGGGGGAGAGAGCAGGGGAGAGAGCGTGGGTGTCAGCAAGGAGTGTGGGGGGCAGAGGGCACTGTCCGGGGCAGGGCTGCAGCACGGGGTGGAGAGCAGCGGGAGGCAGCTGCTGCGGTGCGCTGCCGACCCCCCACGCCCAGCAGCCTTGGCAAACCATCCATGCACCACGCTAGGCTGCCACTATTATCGTCTCTACATCAACAAACCAACACGTAACCAAAAGGGCCACCCACCGCTGCTCCAGGACATGCACCACGCTAGGCTGCCCCAGCCCACTGTTATCGTTTCTACATGTACATGAAAAAAAAACATACGTATACAAAAGACACCCACCGCTGCTCCAGGACATGCAGTCGGCAAAGGCCTTGGCCTGGTCCGCGCACGGCTGCTGCTCCCGCACAATCTCCTGCGCAGGGGGGGGGAGGGGACAGAGGGCGGGTGGGGCGCGCGAAGCAGCGGTGGAGGAGAGTGACCATCCCACGTACGGGCTGCGCTGACAACTGACAACTGTTGTTCAAGTAACGCTGGGCCACTGCACAGCTCTCTGGTGCCTCTGCTACCTGCGTCCTCCTTGTCGCCAGCCCACAACGGCAGGGCTGAGCACCAGGCCTCTGCTCACAAAAGTGTACGCCCTCCCTTTTGCCTCACCTGCGCCGCCTCGGTGGCTGCTGCGGGCTCCGGGTGCCGCGAGCCAAGCACCGAGTCCACCGCCTGCAAGCAGGCAGGCAAGCAGGCAACGGACAAGCAATGAAGCATGTCAGCAAGCACAGGCGGAAGTGCAGCGCCCTGCTGCCCCGAAGGCGGCAGCCCACTGCAAAGATGCGGGTGCAGACCGGGAGCCGCAGGCTGGCCCATGCTGATAAATGAGCAGACGCAGTTGCTTTGTTCAATTTCATGCATGCATGGTTGAGAAGGGCTCTTTCAGTGAAACAAAACGGACATTGGCACTGGCGCGGCATGCGCAACAACTTCCGCAGCAGCCATCGCCAGCACCCATCGCATATGGCAGCAAGTTGTATTCCCTTTTCGGCGGCGGCGGCAGCACTGAGAACGGCGGCGGCGGCAGCATTGAGGAGCGGCACTGCGTGCCGAGGTGCATGACCTGCGTCACGATGTGCAGTTCATGCAGCAGCAGCAGCAGCAGCAGTGGCAGTAGACAATGGCAGTGGCAGCAGACAATGGCAGTGCAGGCCGCGTGGGCCACATACCCGGTGGGCCAGAGCGCTGCCCGTGCCCAGGGCCATGCCCTGTGCCACCATGCCACCCAGGCCGGATAGCATGCCGCCTCCCTGCTGCGGCATCGCCGGCGGCGGGGCAGCTGCACAAAGAAGGGGGCAGGGGTGCGGAGAGGCGGGCGCCAAGGGTGGGGCGGCGGCACAAAGGGAGGCCGACGGGCAGGCCAGCATTGCTGGCAATAGGCGACGGCGCAGCACATTGCTCAACAGCCAGAAACCAACTGCAACGTGCAGACGGCTGTTTGGACAGTGCTAACCAGCAGGGACAGGTGAGGCAACAGCAGGGCAGCAACAGCAAGCGGCTGGCGGCACGGTTGGCGGCGGCGGCGGCAGGCTCTAGGAGGTTCCCTCCACACGACGCGATGGGGCCGTGCCGCGCTCCGCAGAGCGTGTCGGCGGTTCCAAAACTCACCGTGGTGGGGCATGGGGGGCGGGGGAGGCTGGGAGGGCGGAGGGCGGAAGGCCTGCGTGTGAGTGCCGGAGGACTGCGAGTGCTGCGAAGGCGGAGCGCGGGCCGCCGGGCGGGGGGCTGCGGAAAGGGGAGGGTGAGAGGAAGGGTGAGACGCGGCTGGGGCACCGAGAGCGCGACAAGCAGGGGGCACCCGAGCGCGGCGCACCTGAGCGACTGCGGGAGCGTGCCATGGCTGCGGATTGGTGGCTGGGAGTCTGAGCAGCGTCCAAAGAATGCGTGGGATGCACGAGGCAGCGGGTCTTCGCAGTCCAGCTGGACGAAGAAACCCGAACTCCTGGCGCCCCCATCGCGCCCCGGCCAACTTGCCCTTGCCCCCGATCGCCGCCCACATCTGCTCAGCGCGCCAGGGAGGCCGAGACCCGCAGCCAGCGAGTGGGAGTGCGGAGTGGCAGCGCCCTGGGCACGGCCTGTAGCCCCCCGCAGCAGCTATGTCGTCCTCTGCAGCGGCCTCCGCCTGTGAGCTCCGCAGCCAGCCTGCCCGTGGATGCGCTGCCACGAGTGCCTGTTTTGCTGCGTTTTGACAGCCCTATAGGCCCCTGCTGCGCACCCCTGACCCCGCGATGTGCCCCCTGGCTCCCGCAGACTGGCGGGTGGCAGGCATGACCTACCTCAAGTGAGTCGGGAGCAGTGCCGCCCGCCGCCTGCGCACTCCGCCACCGCCCGCAGCGTCTCTGCAATGCTGTTCTCCTCTGTCCTGGCATCCCTCCCATCACCACCGCGTTGCACTGTGTTGGGCGTTGCACTGTGTTGGACAGTGTCCGGCCCGGCACCCCTTGCAGCCCTTGCTGGTGGCCGCCCTGCCCAATCCAGCGCTGCCAATCGTTGCCAGCCCTTGAACCGAGTCATCCCTTCAAACTCGTCCGCTGCTGCCCCCAATTGCGTGCACCCGCTCCCAGGTACTCCAACCTGTGCGCCGACATGGTGCGCGCCGCTCTCAAGGAGCCTGTGAAGGCCAAGGCCAAGATCAGGGAGACGATCTACTACCGCTCGTCCCTGTGGAAGGACGGCGTGCCGCAGAAGCAGGGTGAGCTGCCGCTTGCCGTCATGACGCCTTGCCTGCTGCTGACAATACAGTGCGTGCCGCAGAAGCAGGGCGAGCTGCCGCTTGCCGACCACGCTGGGGGTGGAAGCGGAGCGCAATGTAGTGGCCATCGATGGCTCAGAGGGACGGAGGCACAGTTGCAGGGGGCGACTGGGCTGAGCAGTTGCCAGCGAGGCGGCGCTTTGGTGGGCAGCACCAGCGATCAGCAAGACCGGGGGCTGTGCGGCTGCTCTGGCGATGCAACAGATGGAGGCAGATGAGGGCCCGGCATGAGCCCTCATCCCTCTGGACTGCCTGCCTTGCTTATGCTTGAGCCCTTCTTGTCCCCCCTTGCAGTCATCACGGACATCACTGAGGGCACGGCGGGTAAATTGTCATGAGGCGGCGGCGGCTGAGGTGGCGCCAGATCGGCGCAGCGGCACAGGGCAGCCAGGCACAGCAGTGCCAGCCGGTGCGGCTGTGCCATGCCGCTTGTGGCAGGCGCAGTCCCTGGCTGCCTCACCCATGCCGGAACCCACCCCAGCCCCGCTCATTCCTGCCTATGCATCCGGAGTGCTGGCGCCGCGACGGCAGCGGGCCGAGCAGTAGAGGGCTGATGCCCTGCCTCGCCTCGGCCCGCCTGGCTGCCCTGCAGGGTACTAGCAGCCTGCCCCCGCCCCACCCCTCCCTCTCTCCCTCCTCCACCCTGGTTTCCTTTGCTTGCGCTTCCTCCTCCCTCCCCTCCCTTTTTTTGCCGCCACCTCGGTCAGAACTGTGCGCCACCCCTCTTTCTTGTGCGCCCTCACACTTGTCACAGCGCCAGGACGTTCCGCAAGCACACACAGCGCGTGTAACCCCCTTGGCTGTCTTTTGCCCGGTCAGGTAGCACTGCTGGCGCAGGTTGGGAGGTGGTAGCAATGAGGGCAAGAGCCCCAGAGCAGTGGGCTGCATCGCCATGCCTGCCGGCTCTGCATGCCTGGCCTCTCATGCCTGGCCTGGCTGACTGCATGCTTGGCCTCTCTACAGCAGCACTTACGGGGGTGCTTGGCAGGCTGGTGCACTCGAGCAGGATCGTGCTACATCTCTTGTGGAACAGCCGCACGCACGCATGTGCAAATGTGTGTGTTTGTACAAGGGCAGCCGGCTGCCTGCTGCTGTGCTCTCTCTGCTGTCGGGCGCGCGGCTCAGCCTGCCCGCCAGCTGGCTTCCGCTGGCCGCAGGCTGTGCAGCCACGGTGGGTGCCGTGGGTGTTGCTGGGTCAACCAATCGTGCAAGTGGCCCCAGAGGGGCTTGCCTGCCTCTCTTGGGGCTGCCCTTGTGCTACTGCCTCTCAGCTCCTCATGCGTGTGCGCTCCTCCTCTTTCAGCAGCAAGTCGGTGAAGGCGCGAGCCTGGCGGGCCTGCAGGGCACGCCAGGGGTGGAGGGCGGCGCACAGGCGGTAGGTGCAAGTCAAATGGGTGGGTGGCAAGGGCAGGCGTGCGCTGCTGGAGCGCCGCTCTGCTGGCATGGCCCTCCTGCCTGCACAGGCATGCATTATTGACGCTGCTGGATCAAGAGCCAGGCAAGCTTGACAGGCCGCTGGCAGGGCAGGGAGGGGCACACATGACAGGGCAGGGCACACATGGCAGGGCAAACATGGCAGGCAAGGCCCACACGGCAGGGCAAGCGTGCAGGCGCCGGGCACTCACCGGCGTCAGGTCGGGCAGGCAGTGGGTGTGGGGCCAGCCGGCGGTGGCGGGCAGCAGGGATGCATCCAGCAGCAGGATGGCGTCGCTGTCCGCCTGCACAGAGGGGCTCACATCCGCCGCCTGCAGGGGGGGGGATGGAGGGCGGCCACACTCACGACAAAGTTACTTATAAATGGAAGTTGATGGCCGGGCGGGCCGGGGAGTTGGAGTGAGGGTGCTCTGGGTGGGTGGGGCCGGGGAGGGGGACGTGGCGGAGGGCGTGGCGTGGGAGCAGGGCCGGACCATTCGACACTTTAAAGGCCAGTGGGTGGGCCACAGAGTGGACTGAACAGTTGCTGTACTCCTCAGTTGCAGCTCATGCTGTGTTGTTAGGAAGCTGAGCTCGTGCTGGATCGACTCTCTAAGGCAGAAGTGCTCCTGGCTCCTGCGGCACACAGCAGGCACCCTGAAACACGCCGCCGCCGCCCCCCAGCTCACGGTGTGGAAGGCTCTGAAGCGGAAGTGCTCCCCCTCGAAGTTGACCACCACCGCCTTGGTGCCCGCCGCCAGCTCAGCGCTGATCTCCACAAACAGCTGCGGCCCCTGCAGGCAGCAGGAAGAACGAAGGAAGGGTTGTTGTCAGGAGTGTGGTGGCGTGTCCAGCTCAGCGCTGATCTCCACAAACAGAAGCGGCGCCTCCAGGAAGGAGGCAGCAGGAGTAGAGAGGGAGCAAAAAATGTACGGTTAAGAAAGTGATGGCGTGTGTAGCTGAGATCTCTGCACAGACAGCTGCAGGTCCGGCAGGCAGGAGGTGCCACATCTACAAACAACCCATCCAGGAACGAAGACGGAAGAAAGGAGGGAGCACACCTCAACAATGCGCTCGCGTGTCCACGGGATGGAGGCCACCCTGGGGGCCCCAAGCACGACAGGGATGGGCAGCGGCAGTGCCGCACTGGACACTACAGGCGCGGGGATTGGCACCGCCGCCTTGCGCTGCTGCTGCTCGTCCAGCCGGCCCTTGAAGGCGGTGAGCCTGCGGGCAGGCAGGGGGGAGGGGCACGGGATGGGGGAGGGCAGGCACGGTGGGTAGGGCGCGGCACAAGAGGCTGCCAGGCAGGCAGGCAGGCAGGCGGGCAGGCAGGCAGGCGGCCGGCAACCCAAGCACAAGGTGCGTGGGAAGCAAGAGGTGCATCACGGTGTGACTCACTGCGCCAAGAGCTCTTGCGTCTTGTCTGGCGCGTCCGCTCCTGCTGCCGCCGCCGCTGCGCCCTGCTGCGGTCGCTCCTGCTGCTGCTGCTGCTGCTGCTGCTGCTGCTGGGCCGGGGCGGCGTCGCGCCCGCTGCCCCTGCTCTTGGGCCTGCCCTCCTCGCCGGCACCCTTGTCCTCCACAGCCTCTGCAAGCTCTGGAGGGTCCGCTTCCTCTGCGCCCGACTGCTGCCCCTCGTCAAAATAGTTGCCCTCCTCCCCATTGGCCTCCGCCTCCTCCCCCGCCCCCTGCAGAAAAGGCAAGCAGGTGCGCGGCAGGCCAGCAGGCAGGGGGGAGAGAGCGGTGTGGGCAGGGCGGCGGCGTGTCGGCCGAAGGACAGCGGGAGAGGCAGGCGGCGCCGAGCATACAACACAGCAAGTAAACCAAGTAAAGACCGCCAGCCAGCAGCACTCGCTGACCCTGCTGTGCAAGGTCAGCCACTCTGGTGAGCCCTCCCTCCCTGGGCCCCTTCCATCGTCTCACCCTCCCTAGCTTCCCCACCCCGCATCCCATGCGCTCCCTCCCTAGCTTCACCCCCCACAAACCTCCTCCAAGTCTCCCTCCCCATTCTCCGCCGCCCCCTCTTCCGGGTCCCAGCTGCTGCCGCGCCCCCCGCGCCCGCCGCGCCCAGCGCTGCGCCCCCGCCCGCGCCCGCGCCCGGTGGTGCCAGGTCCGCCTGCACCAGTGGCACATTGAATAATTCAATAGCACATTTAATCGCACATTCAAATGGCACATTTGATAGCAGCTTATGACCACACAGGCTGAGCTGGCGGGCCCAAGCAGCAAGAACACAACACACACGGGAGCATGCGTGGCAACTCTGCAGGGGCCACATCCCATGCGTGCAGGTGCCATGCACAGGCCACGCGGCTTGCCTCGGGGCACCCGCGCCTGCTTGCTGCCGTAGGGGGCGGGCAGGTCGTCGATGTGCTCTGGGCATGCCACGATGTACGGCTCCACCTGCGGGGGGTGGGTGGCGGGTTTACAGGCACATATTTAGCTATCAGCATTGTGATTTACCAGACGCGCAGGGACAGTCGGGGCAGGCCACGAGTGCAGGGCTCGACCTGATAGGGACAACGGTGGGTTCATAGGCACGAATTTGGCTATCAGCATTGTGATTTATCAGACGTGCAGGGACAGTCGGGGCAGGCCACGAGTGCAGGGGTCGACCTGCCGGGGGGCCGGTGGGCTGTAGGCTGTGCCTGTCAGAACAGCAGGCATGTACCCCCAAAGTGACGCACACAGCAGCCATGCCTTCGGCCGGCCGGGGCACAACGGCTGTAGTTGTGTAGACAAGAAGGAAGGGCGTGCAGTGGCTTTCCAGGCTTGCAGGCAAGGACGCACAGCAGCACAGGAGCAGCAGCAGCGCAGGCTGCGCGGGACCGCTGAACTGTGTTCCCGCCAAGTTGCAAGCAGGCGAGCAGTGATAAACACCAGCCCGGGCGCTGCAGCAGCTGCACGGGACCAGTGACCCCTGTGGCCCCCCCAGGTGGCCCCACCTGGAGCAGGCAGTGGTACTTGCGTGCGCAGGCCAGGTGGTAGGAGGCGCGGCAGGTGCGCTTGAAGCAGCCCAGCGTGGCGCCCTTGCTGCGGGGCGGGGGAAGGCAGGGGGGCGGGGTTGGAGGGGTGAGGGTGCGTGGCCCATACCGAAGGGCAGCGGGCAGCGGGCAGAGGTTGATCAGACAGCGCTGGGTCGCTTCCTTGTCAGTGCAACCATGCGCCCCTCCCCCCAAACAATGCCTCCTGGATTCCCCGACCACGTTCCGCGGTACTTGCAGCAGCATCCTTCTTTCACTGCAGCAACCCCGTCATTGAAGTGCCCTCACCCCCCTCTGCAGCACCTCCCATCCCCACCCCCACTCACTCTCCGCAGTACTTGCAGCGCAGCATGCGCCCCCGCCGCACCGCGTCCCGCAGCCCCTCCAGCCTGTTGTTGCCCCTGCAGGCACGGTTGAAACATATCGGTCGTTGCAGGCAGGCAGGATGGGGGGTCCAGCAACCTGACCCGCCCTCTTATCACTTGTCGTTGCTTATGGCTAGTTCGCACGCACTCACTCTGGGTCGTAAACCTCGGGAGACCAGCGGGCACACTGGTCGTGCAGCCACGCGTGCGCCACAGCTGCAGGCAAGGGGGGGCGCAGCGCAGCAAGGGAGGGGTGCACTCAGCGGAGTGGAGGCACGGGCAGCAGGGAGCTGAGCAGGCACGCGGGCAGAAGCGGCGGTGTGCCCCATCAGCACCCATCAACATTAGCACCCACCTGACACGCGCACGAGGATCATCTTGCCGAGGCCCCGCTGGCTGCGCCCGCCCAGCCCGCGCTCAGACTCCTGGACGTCATCTGCTTTGTGGAGACAGAAGGGGAGGAAAAGAGAACCGCATCTTTGAGTGAACACTGCGTGGGATACTGCCACAGCCACAACCGCACGCAGCGGCAGCAGCAGCAGCAGCAGCAGCAGCAGCAGCAGCACTGCCACCACAATGCCACAGCAGCAGCAGCAGCAGCACTGCCACCACAATGCCACAGCAGCAGCAGGCGGTGGCTCACCAACGTCGGTGCCGTGGCACAGCGCGCACTTCGTGCCAGCGGGCGCCCCCACCAGCTCCATCTGCTGGAAGCGAGCCTCTGCAGCCGCCCGCCTGTCTGCCCCTGCATCCGGAAGCGACTCTCCCTCCAAATGCGACTGTGCCCCTGCCCCTGCGCCTGCACCTGCTGCTGCCGCCCCGCCGCCGCCGCCTGCCGTGGCAGCCAAGGAGAGCCCGCCCGTGGCCCGAGGCGTGTCGTCCTGCCGCCCCGAAGCCAACGAAACGCCGCTGACAGCTGGCAGCAGCCCGCGCCCGCCTGCCGCCTGCAACGGTGGCTCACGGGGCGCCGCCCCTGCAAACTCCCTGCCTGCCGCCGCCGCCGCCGCCCCCTCCCGCTCCCCGCCGCCGCCGTAGGGCGCGGCCCCTCCACGGCGCACCGCCTCCTGGCCGCCGCTGCTGGCCAGCTGCAGCGTTCCAGAGAACACGGCTCCGCCCAGGGACAGCTTCACCTCAAGCCCCATGGCTCCATCGCTGTAGTGCTCCACCGCCCACTTGAGTAGATCAGGGCTGCAAGGATGTGGGGCAAGAAGAGCAGGAGGGCGCAGGGGCGCAGGTGGAAAGGGGAGGCGGCAGATGTGGCAGGCTGGGGGCGCCGGCGCAGCCTGCCTTCCCTTGCAGCCCTGCTGTCCTTCGTGCCGCCTAACATCGGCGCTAGCAGAGGACTGCGCAGCGCAGCAGGCGGCAGGAGCAGCAGCAGTAGGCAGCAGCGGGGGAAGCAAGCCGCAGCACACCTGGCGCCCGCCGCCACAGCCGCCTCCACGTCCGCTGTCTGCCGGTTGTAGCCGGGGCGGGCGCTGACCCCGCCGCCGCCATTTGCCCCGCTGGCAGCTTCCCCCCCTTCCATCCACCGGCCTTGCATGAAGCGATCTGCGGGGAGGCAGGCAGGGGAGGGCAGCGCAGCAGGCACAGCATGCCGGGTCAGCCGGGAGCGGCGGCGTATGCACCTATCTTGCAAGGCCCCATGTGTGTGGATGCGCACCACGCAACGTGACCAATCCGCAGGCAAACGAGAACGAGTGCAGGAGCCCGCTCAACTTCCGCACCGCCCTCGAGTTACGCAACAAACACCGCCACAGAGAGCACCGAACAGAGAACACAGTCACTCTGTGTTGATGGCACAAAAACAACCTGGTCTGTTCAGGCTCACCCTGCGCGTTGTCTTCAAGTGACACAATGGATGCCGGCACAGAGAGCAATGCACAGAGGGACACAAAGGCTCGTTTTTGGCAGACAAGAAACAGGAACAACATGTGTTTGAAGCTCACCCCGCGCATCATCCTCGTCAAACTGCCGCTCCACCAGAGGCTTGCCGCCCAGCACTGCATAGCAGACACAGCGGGCACAGCAGGCGTGTCGGATGGGCACAGCAGGGACAGAGGGCACAGCGGGCATGCCAAAATAGGTGAAAAGAGCAGTTGAACTGCGTAATGCCTGCTGTGCCTGCTGAGCAATGCGCCCCCCTGCGCCGGCAGCAGTGGCAGCAGCAGGCGCACACCTTCCTGGGGGCAGCAATGTGGCCCCATGAACTTGAAGTGTAATTGATTGATTGAATGAATGTGCACCGGCAGAGGGAACAGCCCTGCCCGCCCGTCCGCCCGCCTGCTGTGCATGCTCGGCCACGCCCTGCCAGCCCAGGCACCCCTCCCAGAAGGTGGTTGAAAGGCCCACTGCTCCGCCGGCCCACCTGCGTTGGGGTCGAAAGTTTCCTGCAGCCAGCGCGACTGCTTGCGCTGGCGCTGCTGCCGCCCGGTGATGGTTGCACGCACGTGGTCGGCCACTGCAGGCGCGGGGGGGTGGCCAGGACAGGCACACATGAGCAGGGTGGAGGGCGGGTGCCAGCCAAGGGGGCAGCGGGCGGGAAGGGAGGTGAGCGGGCAAGGCCTCACGTGCCGCCCACTCGGTGGCTTTGTTCCGCAGTGCCTCCTGGCCTTCCGGCCTCTGCCGCTGCTTTCCACCTTGCCAGCTACTGCACGGGCTCTGTTTCACAAATGCCGCCCTCAAACCTCGCCCGCTACCACACGCCTCTCTGCCACACGCAGGCGTGCGCAACCCGACCGGGCACCACACATGTGCACACTGGCGAACACACAAGCTCACCCTCCCGCATCCAGCCGCAGGCGGGTGACACCCAGCCCAACATCCATGCCCTCTGCTTCCTGCGCCCGACCAGCCACCCGATCCAACCACCCCCTGCACCAACTGCCTGCAGTGGCTCATGATCCAGCATTCAACAACTGATGGGCTCACCCTCCCGCAGCCACACGTCTGCAGTTGCATCTCGCGGCATGCCCATGGCCTGCTCCTTCTCGGGCCCCGCCGCTGACGCCAGAGCCTCTGCCTCGGGAGGCCCCGGCAGCGCGGCCAGCGGCTCTTGCGCCTCCCCAGAGGGCCCTGCGGGGTGCAGGGGATGAGAGGTGGGGAAGGGAACAGGGGCATCAGCTCAGCGGCGAGGCCTGTGCAGGAACTGACAAGCGTGCGCCAGCCTGTCGCAACCAGGGTGGTGGGCGGGGGTGGCGGCACAGGAGGGGGCACCAGTCGGGAGCCTTTCCTGGAAGCCGTTCCCAGCCGCCAAGACATTATTTTGATGCTGCCTGTGCCAGTACCCCACACTTCCATTTGAAGGGTGGGAGGCACCGGCACTCCGGCAGGCAACATCCAAATAATGTCGGACGGCTGGGATACGTTCCAGGAAGGGAGCGATCGCTGCTGCTGCCCAGGAGCTGCCACCGCCGGCGTGCTGCCGGCTGCTGCGGCTGCTGCTTGGCACCCGGAGCAGTGGTGGTGGCGCGGGAGCAGGTTGCCCGCGAGTTTGGGGGCGGAACTGGCAGCAACAGCTGCGCTAAAGCAGCAGCAGCAGCAGCAGCAGCAGCAGCAAAGAATGCTCGTCAGCACGACTGCCAGTCGGCAGTTCAGCGTGACCTCACCCAGCACGCGTGGCGCCCCCCGGCACTTGGGCAGCTTGGCCTGGTATTCTGCACCCAGCCGCATATCGCTCCCCTCGTGCTCCTCGTGCATAGCGTGGTCGGCCTGCAGGGGAGGGGCAAGTAAGCACAAGGCTTGAAGACATGCCGGTGCAGGCATGTCCGGCCCTTCGTGCCCCCCGGGCATAGCATGGTTGGCATGCAAAGTTGAAAGCTTTAGGAGCACATGTGCATGCAGTAAGCCAAAGGAGTGAGAGCATGCAGGGGAGAAGGGAACCACCTGGCTGCTGGACTTGTGTGCACCGGTGATTCCACGAGGGGGCAGCACGTCAAGATGTTAAACCCCATTGGCTCCTTGCTCTCTCCTCTGCCCCCGCTGCCCCCCTCCCCATGCCCCAACCTCCCTTTGGTGCCCGCACACCACCCCCCCACCTGCATCCAAGGCTTGCCAGTGGGGCTGCGCAGGCCTGGAGGTTCCTCGCTCTCCTGCCGCCGCTGCCCGTTGGGCCCCTTGCGCCGCACCGCCACTGGCGGCAGGCCCAGCAGGCGCGGCCCCACTGCAGAGCCCGCCGCTGCCGCCGCCGCCTGCCGCGCCGCAGCCGCACGGTCGGCCGCCGCCGCCGCCGCTGCCTCTGCAGCGTCTGCCGCCCGCTGCAGCGGCAGCAGCGCCGGGAGCTGCTTCCCCAGCGGCTGCTGCTGCTGCTGCTGCGCGCGCTGTGCCGCCGCCGCCCCTGCCGGCTGCCCCTCCTCTTCCTTCACCGACACTTGAGGGCCCGCCTGCTGCAGCTCTGCTAGCGAGCGGGTGCGTGAGGCAGGGATTGCCTGGGAGGCAGCCTGTCCAGCCCCGGTAGCTGCCCTGGGAGGCTGCCCGTCCATCTCCACATCCCCCTCCGCCCCCTCCGCCTTCCGCTCCGGGCTCGCCGTCTCAGAGCGCCGAATCCAGCGCAGCTGCCGGTGCTTCTTCCTGCCCTGCTGCTGCGGGCTGGCGTCGCCGCCGTCCTCCCCCGCGCGCGGCGTGTCCCGCTGCCCGCCGCCCTCCTCCTCCTCCCCCTGCTCCGCATGCTGTGGAGACAGGTCAGCAGGCGACATGTCAGCGTCTCCTGCCTCCTCGTCTCCCTCCTCCCCCTCCTCCTCCTCCCTGCTGCTCTGCCCTTCAGCTGGCTCGGAAGCACGGAGCCTGCGGTGCGGGCGGGCTGCCTCCGCGTCATCATCATCGTCAGATGCCTCCTCATCTTCCTCCTCACTCGAGTGCCGCCGCTTGCCCCGCCCCCGCCGAGCAGCGCGGCCCCCTGTGGCCGCCAGCTGCCGGCTGGCTTCCTCCTCCAGCGCCTGCTGCTGCGCCTTGCGCTGCTTGGCAGCAAACGGGCTGCGCCCCAGCCTGCACACAAACCGGCAGGTGTGTGCGCCCGGGGGTGTGAGCGGCGGCGGGGTGCCGGGGCGCCAGCCCAGCAGAACATCTAGGCAGGCGGCTTGAGGAGCAGAAGGAGGGGCAGGAGGGGCAGTGCCCAGCCAGGCGCTACAAAGCACAGCACAGCGAGCTGCTCCCATAAAAAACAAGCCATGATGTCCCCCCGTCCTGCCCACTGAAAGGCCGCGCAGCCTGACCACGCTGCTCTGCTTTCACCGCCCCCCTGCATTGCCCCCTCCCAAGCACATGCTCCACAAGTTTGCTGCCCGCCCTGCCCGCCCACCTGCCGCGCGGCATGTCCAGATTGCGCTGCGCCAGCCAGTCCCCAATCGTCTGCTTCTTGTCCGCCGTGTGCACCGTCCACTTCCACTTCTTGCTCTGCCCCATGCCTGCGAGACGCCGGGGCGCCCGGCGGGGGCCACACAAAGTGGTGCTGAGGAAGGCACTGGTTATGGGGACAGGGCAGGTCCGCTGCACGCACCGTCCTCCATTGCCACTCCACTTCATACTCTGGCACACAACCTGCAGCACGCGGGCTGCCCGCCTATCCCAGCCGTTCCACATGCCGATCGACACGCCCTTCACTGAACCACCCCACACCTTCCAGGCACACGCGGACGACCCCTGTCAAACTGGCCACCCCAAGCACACAAACAAGCTGTCTGCCACTGACCCGCGTGGCGCTCAAACTCAGAGGGAGAGACCACGTTGCGGCGCAGCCCCTCCTTTGCAGCCTTTGCCGTGCACTGGGTGCAGTAGCAGGCCTGCACGTAAGGGGGTGAGCGGTGGGCTGTGACGGCTTTGGTGGGGTTTGGCAGCCGCGCGCCGAGCACTGGCTGCAGAGGCAGGGGCACGACGCCCGGCGAGACCGGGGGGATGTCACGTCGGAGAGCGAGGAGACGGCCACAGGCGGGCAGGCAGGCAGGCAGGCAGGAATGGCAGGCAGACAGGCGCAGGCAGCACAGCGGGGGGGAGCAACCCGAGGCAAGCAGGGTGGGGGAGGCACAAGACAGCCGCGCTCCCACCCAGCGACCCATGTGTCAGTGCACCCCAAGTGCCTGGCAAAGCTACAATTGGATCAGCATGTCGCGACAGCAGCAGCTCACGCACCGTCTTCTGCCGCTCCACGAGGCAAATACCACAACAACAGCAATTTAAAAGTAATGCACACAATATTGACACCCACAGCAGCTCACGCACCATCATTTGCCGCTCCACAAGGAAAGTGCCGGGGAGGCCGTTGCACACGACAGCCACCTCTTTCGGCACCCCACCCGACAGCTCTCCAGGCTCCGCTTTCACATCAAGGGCCGCTGCTGCCGCTGCTGCTGCTGCCGCTGCTGCAGAGGGCGCCGCGGCTGGCGGCGCCGGCCGCGGCGCAGCGCCAGGCTTGCGCGCAGCCTGTGGCGCCGGCGCAGCTGCCGTGGGCAGCGGGCGCGGCACGGGGCGTGCCGCCGTCTGCTTGCTGCCGGGTGCAAAGCCCGGGCGTGGATGCTGCTGCTGCTGCTGCTGCGCAGGCTTGTGTGCAGCAGCCTTCTGGGCTGCGGGCTTCGGCGCCAGTCGCGACGGCGGCAGCTTTCGCGGCTGCTGCTGGTGTGCCTGCTGTGCCGGCTGCTGCGTGCCGACTTGCTGGACCATGCCAGCAAGTTGTGGCGTGACTCCCAGCCACTCAGACACCTGCAGCATATCACGCCAAGGCAGAGAACACAAGCGGTAAGAAGCAGCAGATGGCAGCACAGGGTGAGAGGAAAAAGGTATCCACACCAGGGGCCCAGCAGCGTCAGCGACAGTCGCAGCAGCAGCAGCAGCAGCAGCGCAGGCAGGAGCAGCAGCGGCAGCAGCAGCAGCAGCAGCGGCGCAGCAGCAGCAGCGGCGCCGGCAGCAGGAGCAGCAGCAGAAGCAGCAGCAGCAGCAGCAGCAGCAGCAGCAGCGGCGCAGGCAGGAGCAGGAAGACAAAACAGTGGAGGAGGGGCGGTGCCAGCCTTCTGAGGGACGGCACTTGCCCACAGAGCGGAGCACCCGCACCGTGCACTCAAGGGAGCAGGCTGGATCACCGGCTGACAGGCGAGGCAGCATGCAGGCAGAAGCACACACGCAGGCAGAGGCACGCAGAGCGCCTGCAGCACAATACGGGCAGCAGCGCACGCACCAGCTCGCGCATGCGTGGCGTGGGTACGGGCATTTTCAGGTGCTGAAAGTTGGGCAGGTTGGGCTTGGGGATCTGCACAGGGAATGGGGGGATGGCAAGCCGGTTTGGGGGCAGCCTACACGGCTTGGGAGTGAGCAATGCAAAGGGAGAGAGCAACACAGCAAAATCATGCCCGCAAGCATAGCGGAAGCAGCGTGTTCATGCCCTGAAATGCCGCCCCTCGTGCCGTGCCCTGGCAACCAGGCAGCGTGTGAGCAGAGCCTGCCCCGCTCCAGCACTCGCCTTACATCCCTTGCTTTGGACACCCCTTGCCGGCCCTGCCTTGTGCCTTTGCCTGGACGGTGGTCCCTTCTTTACCACGCCCACTCCACCCACTCTGAGGCCACAACCGCACCTGTGCCAGCTTCTGAGCAAAGTGAGGGTCGGAAGGGTTCAGGGTCGAAATCTGCAGTACCAACAGCAGTACCATGAGACAATGTTAATGCCACTCACACAACAGCTGGACATATCAGTGCCAGTCGGTGATACCACAACCCGCTAGCGACAAGTGTGCCTAGCAAACAGGGGAGGATTGTTGGCACAAGCGGTGCCCGCAGGCAGGTCGGGGCTAGGTGCACAGCTTCGGGTGGCCAAGCGCAGCTGTCGCTCTTCCAAGCCAGCATCGTCAGCGGCAAGCTGTCCAGCGCCGCTCTACCTAAACGGCGTCCAGTGACCGCCACCCTCTTGCCCTCTTGCCCATACCAACGCCCCCCTTGTGTCCACGCCACGCCACTCACCGCCTGCTGGTACCTCCTCAGCTCCTCCTGGCTGACCGATGAACTCAGCTGCGCCCGCGCCTGCTCCAGCTGCGGCTGCCTGCAAACCAAACAACAAAACAAGCGGACAGCTCAAAAGATCTCAGAAGAGGCCAGGCACTGCGTCCGGGACATGGCACGGCAGCAGGCATGGCACGGAGAGCCATCGGCAGTAGCAGCAGCGGCTGCAACAACGGCAGCAGCGGCAGCAGCAGCAGCAGCAGCAGCAGCAGCAACGCCCCCGTCCCCTGCGCCCGGGGAGCAAGGGCACCCCTGCCCGCCTGCTGGGCGCACCCCGCTGGGCACCCCGCCTCCCTCCCCCTCTCACATCCGCCGCAGTTCCTCTACCAGTGCTGGGGGCATGGGGGGCGGGCGCATGTTGTGAGACATGCCCGCCAGCTGCGCCTGCAGCGCGTGTGGGGGGCCCATGCCGCCTGCAGCGGGCGGCGGGGGCGGGTGGGGCGTGGAGGGGTGGGGAGGGGCGATGCGAGGCGTGAGTGGGGCCTGGCAGCAGAGAGGGCAATGCAACGCGGCAGGGATGAGCTGCGGCAGGGCAAGTTGTGTGGGCGCTCCTGCAACTTTATAAGAATGCGGTGGGTGCAGGATGGGAAAAGGGGATGCAAGTGAGCGTAGCGTGTGGGGGCCCATGCAAGCGGCACGCACAAATGCTGCTCTCCAGCGATTGGCCGGCCCAAGTGCCCCCCTGCCTCCTCCAACCGCCAGCCAGAATGCAACAGCACCACCAATTTCCTGCCCCCCTGTGCAGCCTCGTCCAGACACCCTGCAAGCCGTCGGGCGTCTGCACACAAGTGTGCATTGCTGCCACCTCAGCAAACCCACCGTGCTGGCTGCACAAGCACCTACCTCCAGCAAGCATCGACAGCAGGGCCTGCATGTGATGGGGCGGAAGCATAGGCAGTCCTGCCCGCGATGCCTGGGCAGCCCCTGCCGCTGCTGCCGTTGCTGGCGGTCGAGCGGGCCCGGCGCCAGCTGCGGCTGGTGTGGGCACAGGGGCGGCTGACATGGGTGCTGCAGCTGCTGGCTTGCTGGGTGGCTGCCCGCCGCTGCTGGCGCCAGCTGGCTGCGTGTCGGCCATGCGCCGAGCGCAGCCGCAGGGCTGTGGAGCCCGGCGCCTGGTGCGAGTTCACTTCAGCACTTGAATGCCTGGACTCGTACTCGCGATATCAAGTGCACTCTGCGAAGCAAAGGTTAGAACAGAGGCATGAACTTGAGGAGGCGACACAGGGCGGTGCCCGCAGGCGGCAGGAGGCGGGAGCGGCGGGGTTGGGCAGCAAGAGGAACGTGTCGAGGACTGGACGGAATCTAGAACGTGTCGATGACAGCCGCACAAAGCAGGAGTGCTACACCAAACAAGGCGCAGGGCGAAACACAGCGCGATCACCGCGCTGAGTGGCGGGCACAAAGAGCGGCAATAAAAGCGCGCCGATCATCCCGTATTGATCGGTGCTCACATCGAAAAGAGGCGCGGCGGGCAGAGGGCTTAGTAGCCTCGCGCGGGTTGGGGCAGTGGCAGGGCTCACGCGCAGAGCGTGCAGTGCCCGTGAACGCAGTTTTGAGGGGATTGATTCAAGCAAAGCAGAGCAAAAGTGGATGCAGAAGGCACGGCGTGCCGGTGTCAGAGGGCTAACCAGCGCCGAGCAACCTCGCCGGACCGCGCACAATTTCGCCTTCTTGGGCCCTACAGTCCCTTTGAAACTTCTTTTCGGCCGCATTTTTAAAGCCAGCAGCAGGGCTAGACAAGCCCCAGCCTCTCGGCCATGTGGGGGCGGGACTCGCACGTTCTTCGAGCCCTACGCAGTGCCAGTTCCGCCTTCGACACATCGCGCGACATAATTTTGACTATGGCAGCGACAACTTACTGAGACACCCTCCTGCCCGCTCACCTCGTCCTGCGCAGACGCGTCCCCAGCCTGCTGACACCAGGCTGCGCGATAATGTTTCGCGTGCTTTGAGCAGACTGGCGCTGTCGGGTAAGACGGCGGAATCGGTCTGAGACATCGCTTCATGCTCAGCACGGCATGGAATGGCTGTGCTGTTGCAAGTGTAGACGCCAACATCGTGAGCGCTTTAGAAAGTACTGCTAGAGTCGAATGAAAGGCCATGAAGCACGGAGGAACGGTAAAGGGGTGCACAAGACGACAAATTGTGCTGTCAAACAAATGGGCCGACAAGTGCGAAACAGGTAGCAATGCTTAGTCAGCAGTCTCCACCGAGTCGTCATGTCAGGTCGCAGCTGCTTTGCCTTGCCTCGAGGTCAGCTCGGCGAGCCCGGGGCTGCCACAGCCGGCCCCGCTCCTGGGGACGGGTCGCCCGCTGGCCTGCCATTCCCACGCACGGCTGCTGCCCGCGCCGCCTCCTCCTCCATTGCCACGCACTCCACGGCCACTGCCACATCCTCCTCCTCCTCCACGAAAGCCTCTTCACCCCCCTCGCTGTCCTCCTCCACGTCAGCTTCTGCAGCTGCCGCCCCCTCCGGAGCTCCAGAGCAGCAGGATAAGATAGAGTCCATGCGAAAGCTTGCCTTGGGCGCCTGCAGGGCAAGCAGGGGCGACCAGGGTGTGTTGGTTTGCGCGCATTAAAAGTAGGGGTGTTTTGTGTCGACGCACGGTAATCACTGGCTGCATCCAGCAAGCGCAATAAAGGTGTGGGACAGACCACCCCTCAGCATGGCGTGTGGTCCTACAGCGGCGCTGGGGCCCCGCAGCATCTGCCTCCACTGCTGCAAGCGAGGCACGCG
Organism: Micractinium sp. NFX-FRZ; assembly: GCA_029339195.1. NCBI lineage: Eukaryota > Viridiplantae > Chlorophyta > Trebouxiophyceae > Chlorellales > Chlorellaceae > Micractinium > Micractinium sp. NFX-FRZ. Next base: position 102,760 of record JAPTJF010000177.1, read on the forward strand.
TCAGCACCGGGGCTGCCCTGCGTGTCGTAGGGTGGCTGACCGCCTTCCACCACCCCGCTATTGTGCCAGCCTCCTGTCAAGTCAACAAAGCAACCTTGATACTGCCCGTGGCTCTCACAGTCCCCGTGCTTCCTCCCACCTTGGCCCCTGGACACGGGTTGCACAGCTCTGGCAGCTCGCCATGCTTAGCAGCGCTCATGACCCTTTCTGAGCGCCCTTCTCAGCGCCCATCTCAGTGCAGTATTAGCCTGCATGCCTGCCTGCTGCAGCTCACCTTCTCCCTCACACCTGGGTAACACAGCCATGGCAGCAGCTGTGGCCTGGCCGTGACGTGGCACCCAGGTAAGTGCCGCCGCTCCCTGTGCCCTCTCACCTCCCACCGCCTCTCAGCCCACCCTCCCGTCTCACACAACATTTCATCCTCACCTTTTTTCTGATGCCCGGGTCACACAGTTCTGGCAGCAGCTGTGGGTCTGCAAGTGACGTGGCGTCTAGGTGGCGCACAGCCAGCGTGGCAGACAGGTCCAGCGCCCCCGCCAGCTCAGCAGCCCCCGCCTCGCCACCTGGCAGCTGTTTGCTGGCGGAGAACTGCAGGGGCCAGGCGGGATGGATAAATGGAGGGAGGGGGGGCAGGGTCAGTAGGCAGGTGGGGTTGAAAGGTGCACGTGCAGGGGAGGGGCGGGCACTGACTGCCCAAGCTGAGCAACACCCGTCCCTGCAACATGGAAAGGTAGGCGGGCAGGCAGGCGAGCAGGCAGGGGGAGCAGAGCAGGCAGGGCAGGCAGGCCAGATGCAACCAACCCAACAGCGTGGCTGGCCCGGGGCGTTCTGCGCTTGCCTGTGCCTTGATGACCGCTGCAAAAGAGAGGGCGTAGTTCTGAACCTTGTGGTGCGACATCACCCCGCCCGTCCTGCAGGTTGGAAACAGAGAGGTACACCGGCTGTGCTCAAAACCAAGGCAGCACAGGCAGCAGCACGGCTCTGCACCTTGCAAAGAAGCGCACCCCCGCCAGCCCTGCAGGGCAGTGGGAGAGCAGGGCAGCAGGGGCAGGGGCGGGGCGATGGGGCAGCAGAGCACGGCACAGGGGGAGGATGGGCGATGAGGACGAAAGGGGACGGCAGGGTGGGGCACTGGGCGAGAGCCTGCGAGGCATGCAGAGAATGCCCCCTGTCCTGCTCACAACCCCTCATTGCCCGTCGTCCTGCCCACGGCACCTGCCTGCCTTCCCTTGCTGCCCTTATGCTCACCGCTTGATGAGGGAGCGCTCAAAATAGGAGGGCCGCACCAAAATGTCGCCCCTTGAGTTGATGATGACCGGCAGGCCGCAGTGGTTGAAGCCTGCACCTCATAAAACACGTAACAAAGCTTTTAAATCCCACGGCACCGTGACTCCCGGCCCTGCCGCCCTGCCGCCCTGCGCACCCACCAGCTGTGCCATGCGCCGGCCGACTCAACCAGGACCAGTCACCCCAGGCGTCTGCCCCTCCCTGCCGCCTGAACTGGCGCTTTTGAACCACCCCACGCTCCCTTTGGCGCACCCACCTGTGCTTGGGATGCGGGGCACCGGGTCCTGGTCGTTCACCACCTGCAGATGACAGGTCAAGGGGTGCAAGCGCCCCTTTGAAGCCGACACACGCATTGCACTGCTTAAGCACTGCCGCTGCCGTTGTACTGCTGCTGTTGTTGTTGTACTGCCGGAGCCCACCCCACTCCGCTGCAGCCCCCACCGGAGCACAGACTGCCGGAGCCCACCCCACTCCGCTGGGGGAGGGCAGCCGTGTATACATGTATGCTCGTGTTGGCCCCATTCATTGATTGTGTACCTGGAAGGTGTTGGGCACGAGGGAGCGGTACAGGGCAGCAAAGGCACGGTTGCCGACCTGCGTGGGACCGGCCAAGGGGGGAAGGGAGGGAGGGCCAGGTGGGGAGTGGCAGGCACACGGCCAGCTTATGGGTGGGGCGGGGTCAGTTGCACGAAGGGGAGTCGGATGCACACCCCGGAGAATGAGCCACGCCGTGCTACCACCCAACCCATGCAGGCATTTCTGACCACGCACACTTGCACCACCGTTTCAAGCGCCACCAGACCCTCGCAAATCGTGCGGGTTGCACGCATTGTGCACATGTACTCCCACCTCCGCCAGCACCCCCCACCCACCCGTGGCGCGCCAAAGGTGACCACTGAAATGTCTGCATACGGGTAGGCCTGGCTGAGCTCCCAGGCAGCCAGCATGCACAGCGCTCCCCCCAGGCTGTGGCCTGACGGTGTGCAGGGGAGGGGACAGCATAGCACAGCACAGCACAGCACAGCATGTAGTGAGGGTCAACAGCAGCATAGCGTGCACAGCGTGCGTCCCAGGCGGGAGGGACAGCACAGCACAGCACAGCACAGCACAGCATGGCACGGCAAAAGTCAGGGTCGACAGCTGCCGGGATGCACAGCGTGCCCCCCAGGCTGCAGCCTGTTGGAACAGGGAGGGCAGCACATTGGCCGCCCATGGCACAGCGTGCGCCATCCGGCGTGCCGGATGGGGCACCCCCATGCACTGACGACAACACTAAGCACCTCTTCTCTGGCACACCTGTCAGCAGGAGCTTCAGGGGCTGCCCAGGGGTGAAGCCGGCCACCAGCTCCGCCACCACCGCCTGCAGCTGCGTGTTGTCCTCGTTGGCGGTGTACGCGCGGTAGAAGCCTGCACGGATATGTTGTTGAACAGAGGGAGGCAAACTCTTAACTTCATGAGCGGGCACCACGTCGTGCCCTCATTGGCAGTGCTGCATGGTGGGTGGGCGCAGCACGCTCACCGCTGTGCACCAGCGCCAGCCGACCGTTGTGGTCCCGCCTGGGCAGCACCGGCGTGCGCATGAACTTGAGGTCCGTCATCACATTGGCCTTTGAAGCGGTGCCCCGGAAGGCCACCAGAACCGTGCCGTCCCTCCAGCCCAGCAGCAGGCGCGTGTCGTTCTGGGGGTCGTGCAGCGCTCGGAATCCGGAGAGACCAAACAGCGCCATCGCCGCCTCTTGGCTCATGGCCCCATGCACGCCGTGCTGCGCGTGGCGGCGGTGGGGGGAGCGGGGGATGGGGAGCAAAGGAGGTGAGGCAGAGGCAAGTGTATATGCAACCTGGGCAGTGCAGCAGCTAGGACTGAGTGTAGAGCGGCTGGTGCAGGGCAATCAATGGCTGATGAGGCACATACTGATAAAGCTGGGCAGGCGAGGACGCAAGGCAGGCCCGGTTACGGCTCCGCCCTGCGCAGCGCCCAGGACTGCCCAGGGCTAGCCCCCTCCCACCCCTGCCCACCTCCCCTCTCCTGTCAGACACCCTCCCCTCCCTCGCGCCTCACCCGCAGCGCCCAGGACAGCCCAGGACTGGGCCCCGCCCACCCCTGCCCAGCTTTTTCCCCTCTACTGCCATACACCCTCCCCTCCCCCCTGCCTCACCCAGTGCCGGTACGCAAACTTGCTCCAGTGCAGCAGCCGCACCGCCAGCTCCACACAAAACATGGGGTCGCGCCCCTCCCCCTCAGCCTTCCTAAACTGCCGCCGGGCTGACGACGGCAGCGAGGTGAGTCGCTCAAACAGGGAGGGCGCGGGGGCCGGCCCCTGCGGCGAACCGGGCCGCGCAGCGGACGCTGCTCCCGCCTGCGGAGTCGCCTGCGCGGCGCCAGCCGGCTGCTGCGTGGGCGGCTCCGATGCCTGCTGCTGCTGGCAGGCGGCGGGCGCCGGCGCCACCTCCACGCCCACGAAATCAGCCAGGGAGAGGCCCACTGCCTCAGGCACCTCTGCTATTTCTTGCACCACCTGTGGGTGTGAAGGGACAAGGTGCAACAGGGCAGCAGTGGCATTGGCGCAGTGAGCAGGCGAGGTGCGGCACTGCAGAGCCAGCACAGGGGAGAGGCAGTGGGTCGCCCAGGGCGGAGGCACAGTGTGGGCAGAGCAGTGACACGAGGGTGGGCAGCCTCAGGGCGGCAGGGGTGGTGCCTCAAAGGCGCCGTGGAGCAGCACACACCATGAACAGCATGCGGTGAGGGCAGGGCGAGGCAGCGCGGGGCGGGGCGCCAGGCAGAGGGAGGCAGCCGGCCCCGCCACACGTTCTGGAGAATCGGGGCAAGCACATGTGGGCAGGAAGGGCCTGGCAGCCCCTCGAGCAGACACACTTTGCGCACCTGCGCCGCCTGCGCCGCCAGCCTGCGGCCGCCGGAGAGTAGGCGCTGGTGCAGCCAGAACGAGCCGCTCTGCCCCCGCTGCAGCTCTGCATCGCGGGCGGCCATGGCGGCTGGCAGGGCGGCCTGCGTCCAGCAGAACTGCTGCCGCCATGTCTGCAGGCAGGCGGAGGTGGGTGCCGGTGAGCCGACGACTGACCCTCATATGGAAGTGAAACAGGGCACAGGGCGGAGCGAGGAAGTAAATCGACGGGAGGCACCCTTCCCTTGGAATGGTTGTTGTGATGGCGGTGTGGCGGATTGGTTTGCCTTCCCTGTAGCCAGCTCAGAGCCAGCCCTGCCCGGCACACCCTGTGTGCATGGCTCTTCGCACGCCTGGCGTGGCTGGCTGACAGGCTGGGGCTGTGCCAGCTCCCTCATGCCCCGCCTCCCCGCCTCTCTCACTCGCCCAGCTGGCTGGCTGCCACCCACCGTCATATAGCTGAAACGCCACACACACAGCAACATCAAACAGCAATGCAGCCATGGTGCAATGGCTGAGGTGAATGCTCACCGTCAGCACCTCCCGGCTGTGCACGTTTTTGGGCATGAGGGCCACCGAGTTAACGGCCACCATCAGCGCCATGGCCAGCTGCAGCAGGGGTGGAAGCGGCAGAGGGGATGCGGCAGAGGTAGCAGCGGCAGAGGGGATGCAGCACAGGCGGCGGCAGCAGGGGAGGGGCAGCAGAGGTGGGGCTCGAACACAGGACTAGGTGCCGCTGCTCAGAGGAGCGGGGGCGCAGCCTCGGGCCTGACCTGGTTCAGAGGCAGAATGCAGAGCAGGCGTGACATGCACAGAAATCGTAACGTGCACAGCAGCAGCACAGCACAGCGCGGCACAGCACAGCATGGCGCCAGCTCAGCACCCACCTGGACGAGGGAGGCGCCTAGGGAGCTGTCCAGGTGGGACCAGCACAGCACAGCACAGCACGGCACAGCGCAGCACAGCACGGCGCCAGGTCAGCACCCACCTGGACGGGGGAGGCGCCCAGGGCGCTGTCCAGATAAGACCAGCAGCTCTCGTAGTGCACCACCGACAGGATGATGAGGGAGAGGACGACGACGGAAAAGGTGAGGACGCCGTGCTGGGCCTGCGAGTCAATCCAGGGAGGCACCAGGTATGAAGGAGCCCAAAGACGAGGGTTGCGGGACTGTGGTGGGGCGTACACATGGGCACGTGGAAGTGGCAGAGGGCAGGACAACAAACAGCCCTGACCTCGACGCCCTCTGCGAAACACAGACGCCCTCTCCAAACACACAAACACACTTACGGACGAACAGCGCGGCTGACAGCGCAGCGGCAGGCCAGGGCCCCCTCACACCCTCAGCAGGCGGCGTCCTCTCACCGACAGGCGGATGTAGGTGTTGGACAGGCGGTAGCGGGCAAAGGGCAGGGCTGCATGGTCCTGGAAGGCGCGGCGGAGGTAGAATACGTAGGCAGCTAGGTACAGGGCGACGAGGCAGATCTGGAGGGAGCGAGGGAGGGAGGGAGGGAGGGAAGATAGAGTGGCAAGTTTTGAGGCAGCAGCAGTCGGATGCATGTGCCAACAACTGAGGCGCAACAAAGCAAGCAAAGCAGAGGCAATCTGCGGCATGATGTACTGCCGCCGCCCCAGCCCACTGCACCTCGATGATGTTGAACACCTGGACGTAGGGCTCGCTGGCGCAGTCGTACGACAGGCCCTTGCAGGCCGCATCGTCCGCCATTTGGTCCCGGTTGTCGGTCAGCTGCGGGGCACGCAGTGTGTGGGTCAATCGTGAGCTTGGTAGGCAAGGAGGTGTGAGCTTCAAAGGGTCGTTGACCCACCAACGCCAACAACACATGCAGCAACACGAGAAAGGGCGGGGCAGATGACTCCTCCTGCCACAGCTAGTGAATGCTTTGGTGCTGATGCATCAAGGCCAGTCATCAGTTACAGGGCAGGGCACCCACCCTGTCGTACACGTCTGCGGCGATCAGCGCCTGTAAAGGCAGCCAGAGCAGGGCGATGTGGGGGGCGTGCAGGCGCAGCTTCTGGGCGGGAGTCACGTCCATCACAAGCTGCCATGGATCCAAGGGGGGGAGAGGGTGGGTAAGTGGGGATGCCGGCACTCCGGCACGCTCCAGCGCTCGAGAGCAAGCCACGCCAAGCCAGCCAAAAGCACGCCAAAGCACGCCGAGGCAAAGCAAGCCAAAGCAAGCGAATCGAATTGAGCACAGCAAGCAAGCAAAGCAAAGCAAGCGAAGCAACGCCAAAGCAGGCCGAGGGAGTTGCCAATCACCGGGGGGGGAGGAGGGCCCCACCTGCTCGTCGGGGTGGGCGGGCGGGCTGGGCCCGCGGTAGCGGCAGCACGAGTGTGCCGACACGACGCACCACAAGAAGAAGACGTTGTAGCATGTCCATCTGAAGAAGGCCAGCCAATCTGCAGGGAGAGAGGCGAGCTGACATAGTGGGATGGGTGGTGGGTGCTGCTGTGGGCGGCATGCGGTACATGAAACGGGCGAGTGAGTCCCTCTTGTTCCCACCCAAGACGTACAAGCACAATGGGGTGGGGCGTGGCAGCAGGTATGTGCGGAGGCAGGTGCAGATGAGCGCCGCTCCTCAGCCCCCGCTCCTCTCCCCCCCGCGTAGAGAGTGCTCCGCCCACCCCGCTGCTCCGGCCCAGGCCCAGGCCACTGCCAGTCCGCCCAAAAAATGGAGATCGACGCAGTGTTTCTGCGCCAGCGCAGTGTTGCATTCAAAGCGCAAACCCTCGACGCTGGCTGACCCTGCAAGTGCCTGCCAGTGCGCTTCATACAATTATTTCAAGCGCCCGAGGAAAAAGAAAACCCAACCCACCCCCCTCACCGATTGTGTCTGTGAACCACATGCAGTCGTAGGCCAGCGTCAAGGCATAGGGGGTCAGCCAGAAGACGCAGCACAGGGTCTGGATGGCCAGGATGACGCCAGCAATGCGCGCCAGCGCCATCCGTCGGTGGCTCCTGCTCGCCAGGGAGGGGCAGCGCATGCGCTGCATGGTGTGAAGCGGGTTTCCATGATTGAAGCGTGGAGCGGGTCAGGCTGTCGAGTTGCGTGGACCACACGCATGCCAGGCGCCGAGCAATGCAGCATACGTCAGGGGCAGCCATCCAGGCAGGATGCGTGGGCATGTTTGGCAGCTGCAGCAACCAACGAAACGCCCAGCACGCCCAGCACCCGTCAGGCGTGGCGGTCCAAGCGGGTGCTGTGCAGCGCCCAAACCACAGCGCGTACAGAAGTGCCCAGCATGCCCAGCACGCACCAGACGCAGCGGTCCATGCAAGTGCACCTTGCAGGCAAGCTTGGCAGCCCAGGACCATCGAACACAGTGCCCTGCACGCGCACACCACAGCACACACAGCACGCACCATGAGCGGCGGTCCGTGCGCGTGCTGTGCAGGTTGTAGGCAAATTTGGCGGCCAACGCCAGCAGCCACAGCAAGGTGATGACAGCAAGCACCACATTGGCAACATACCTACACAGGGCAGCAATATTCATTAAGCAGAGGAAGGGTGCAGGGGCAGGAGTGGGGGCAAGGGACTGAAGCCGGCCCGAGGGCTACAGCTGCAGCAGGGGGGCGCCACCTTGGCAGTGCCCTCCACGGGCGCTCGGACAAGTGCAGGCAGGCGGGGGGGGGCTAAAGGCCACTGCAGGCTGGCGGGTGGGCAGGCGGGCAGGCAGGCAAGCAGGCGGGCAGGCAAGCAGGCGGGCAGGCAGGCAGCAAGCTCCCGCCCCGCCTGCACTCTGATGGCGGGGCGCCCTGCACCACGCATCCAAGGAGCTACACAATAGGAACCACACGGCAGGCAAAAGCGAAACCAGGGATGGGGCACTCACCACGATTTCTCCTGGAACAGCACCTTCTGTTCGTCCGCCACAAACTTCAGGACGACGAGGGCGACAGCTGTGCCCAGCACGCACAGCGTGGCCGCAAGCACCGCCCACGACATGGCTTGGGCCTCTCTGTTGGTGAAGTATTCGATGCGCAGCCGCACAGTCGCGCCAGGATCTGCCTCCACCGCTTGCATGGCTGTGCCGCGCCAAGAGAGCCGCCGCTGCCTCTCCTCCAAAGGCTGCTGCTGCTGCTGCTGCTCCTGCTGTGCTGGCGCCACGGCTGCCGTTGCCGCCGGTGTCCCGCCATGCTGGGCGCTCGCGCTCGCCGCCAGCACTGCACCTGCGCCGCCTCTGGCTGCGGCTGCCTCTGATGCTGCGCCCGACGTGCCCATTTGTGCATCGTTGTGGCCTGCCCAGAGTGCAGATGCCGCGGCATCCGCTGTGCATCCTAACCCTGAAGGAGCTCCCACTGCTACTGCAACATACCCCACCGCTGGTGCTGCTGATGCTTGCATGCCCGCGCCTGCCTCCCTCAGTCTGGCTCCTGCTGAAGTGGCCGCTGCCACAGGCGGCGGCGCTGGCGGCGGTGCCCGGCTCACAACAGCTACGCCCTCGGTCGCGGCCTCTGCGCGCCCAGCGAGGTTGTTTACAACCCGGTGCTCATACCCGAACCCTTTGTGCGGCGCCGAAATTGCACGCTGCCTAACACTGCCGGACGCGGTTCAGCGCCCGCCTTGCGCGCGTGCCGGCGCTTTCATGGGATCCACACTGGCCTGAGAGGTTTCGTGACCCTTGCTTGCCCCTAGTTTAGTGGCGGTTGGCCAGCAGTACCCGCGTACCGCCCCTTGCTGCGGGCGGCCTGCCTGTAGCCGCCAGAGGCACAGTCTATTACAAAAGCAGCTAGCGCTACGTACAAGCGTATCTTTCGTTCATGGGCATGCTTGGAAAGAAATTGATTGAACAACAGCAACCGGGGAGTCTGGAGGGAATGATCGGAAAAGAGGGAAGGGCGGGCGGCGGGGCGCCGCAGCTGGCAGCGCATTCAAGCGCGCTGCGGCAGCAGCCACGCAGCGTTGGCCCGTGACCAGGGTGATGTGGGGGTGGCAGACGGCAGGGCTCGGAGGTTCAGCAGGCACAGAAGGGGCGGGAAGTACGGCAGGGGGGAGCGCACACAGCAGAGCGCTGGGGGAAGGCCAGACGCACGGCGGACAGCACAGGGAAAGGTGAAGCAGTAGCAGAGGGGAAGGCAAAGTGGGGCGGAGTGGCCTCCAAGCTCACAAACAAATAAATGCTGTTGGCTTCAAAACCTCAAAACTGGCCACACAGGAGGCACCACAGCTTGCGTGTGGGCGGCGGCCGGGGATCAAAGGGCAAATCTGGATCCCAGAAAATCGCAAAACGGGCCGGCTGGGAGAAAACGGCACGGTGGAGGAGACAGGTAGGACGGAGCTAGGCAGAGGGCCTTCATCGAGCCGGAAGGGTGCAGTGCGGGATGAAGAGGCGGCAGCAGGGGGAGCGGAAGCGCTATGGAAAAACTCCCAACTGCCGTGCGCGGGGGGGCAGAGCAAACAAATGTTTTGGGGGGGCCGAGGCCAGGCCTAGCGGGGCAGGGGTGGCTGGAACAGGAGGTGCCCCACTAACAGGGGGCAGGAGCGCCAGGCAAATTGGTGCAGGGTGGAAAAGGCAGGTGGGGCGGAGGGTGCTCAGAAGCGAGCCGGCTCCAGTCCGGTGCAATCAGGGGGGGCAGAGCAGGGCAACAGGGGCCTTTCAGGAAAGGGCCGCAGAAAGGGGCAGGGCAGAGGGGGGGCAGGCGTGCCCGGCGCTCGGGCAGGCGGGGCGGCGGGCCGGTTCAGACTGGGTCAGAGGGGGAAACAAATTGATGTTGCAAGGCGGCAAGGCGTGCCGGTTCGCTACAGCTGTGCAGGCACAGAATAAGTGCCAGGGGTGGGCAGAAGCAGAGGCAGGGTGAGGCGCGGGAACGGGCAGGGCGGCCAGCATGTGTGCGCTACAGTGCCGCCCCTGCGCGTCCCACCTCCTCCCACTCCGTCCACCTCACTTCTGCTTCGCCCCGTGAGGCGTCCCATCTCTCTATCAACAGCAGAGAGCTTCCTCTTCACTCCAAGAACATGTCGAGCGAGTCGAGCGAGTTGCGGGAGGTCTCGGAGTCGACCACAAAAGAGGAGTAGCTCCAGATGTGCATGTAGGCGGAGCGCTCCTCCGGCTGCAGCGAGAGCGGGCAAGAGGGAGGCAAGAGGGAGGCAGATCTGCTAGAGCAGCTCTGGTAGAGCAGAGTAGAGAAAATCTGGTAGAGCACCTCTAGAGCAGCAGGTGCCAACAGGCGGGGGAGGTGCGGCAAGCACTGGTGGATGCGGCCTGTGCGGAGTGCTTGAGGGGAGGCACCATCAGAAAGGGATGGGTGCGAGTTTGCCCACCCAGGGATGGGGGATAAGGGCCCCAGCCAGGGATGGCAGGGATAGAGGGCAGGGATGGCAGGGATGGGGGATGGCATTGCTAACTGGGATCGAGGCTGGGCACGCAGCGGATTGAAAGAATCGGGTGAGCACCCAGCACTGCAAATAGGGCGAGAGATCGCACGGCACGGCGCTCCGCGGCGCTAGGCTACTTGCCCTGCTCTGGCTACAAACGAAGCAAGTGTGGTGCTGCTGCCGCGCGCGTTTTCGAGAACCGGCAGGTGGCTGCAAAACTGTGTGCCACCGGGCTGCTCCCGGGCCAGCCGAGGGCCATTCGGGCCCGAAGTGCGGGCTGTGACGGTCAAGACAGCATGCTGACGCTTTCTTGCGGTTGGCCTGCATGTACATCTGGTACCTCGGCTACAAAGAAAGGCCCCAAACGGGGCTGTGTTTGCAATTTAAGAGCCGCTGGACCCTGCCTGTTCTTTTTTAACTCTCTAGAGGGCGGCTAAAAGGCCAGGCCCACCGCGCAACTGGTCTCCAGTCGGCCAGCGCCGACGCTTTGCTTTGGGAACCACGTGCCAGCGGTTCTGAGGCCCCGAGGCGGTGCCGGAGGCCACGCCGCGGCCGCCTATCAGAAGGATAGGGTGCAGGCGCATGGATGTGCAGCGGCGGGGATGCAGCGGATGCAGCGGCGGCAGGGAGGGATGGGGATGGCTGGGGCGCACCCCTTCGGGCAAGCCCCGCACCTATCCTGAGCTCCCAGGAGGGGCGGTGCCTCCCCACAAGGAGTGCCCCTGCGGCCTGCGAAACTACGAGCAAGACGAGCACTGGGGCCGCTCTGTGCCTCCGCCCAGTGAGCAGTGTGCCGCAGGCCGGCTCCCACCTTGACCCACCTGGTGCATCGGCATGGGCACCTCCGCCTCGTCCACATCAGACAGCCAAAAGTCCACGGAGTCCATGCTGTGCCGCGCCGTCTCAGCGTGCGCAGCGGCGGCGCCCTCCTGCGGCGGTGGGGAGAGGATGAGGCGGGGGAGGGGGAGGCGGCAGCGGAGCTGAGAAGAGAGCAGGAAGCGGTGGATGGCAGGGGAAGAGGATGCCAGGCCCCAGCGCAGTGTCTCCGGGCGAGCAGCGGCAGCGCCGTTCTGAGGAGAGGAGAGGAGAGGAGAGGAGGCGGAGGGTAGGGTTGGGCCAACTGCAGGGGGGCCAAGGGGCGAGGCTCCAGCAGACTGCCTCCGCGCGCACAGTGCATAGCCTTTGGGCAGTTGGTCAGGGGTTCCTGGGCGGCGGGAGGTGGTTGCACGTGGGATGGGGCGCAGCAGGCAGGGCAGGCGGCAGGGAGGGCGAGTGGCGGCTGGTGGGCTCACATACGCGTCGAGGTAGATGTGGTCATCCGCTGGTTGCGCTGGTGAGGCGGCGCTGATGATGTGCCGGCTGTGGTTGTCCCCAGCCTGCAGAATTAAAAGGGGACAGTTCGGCAGGAGGCATGGCGAGCTGCGAAGGAGCAAGGTGGGCTGCACAGGCGCTAGGGTTTTGGCGGGGCGCAGGCACGCACTTTTGTGACCGGCCTCCTAATCGCGTCCGTCCCCGGCGTAAATGCATTTATTTTGACATGTTTTCGTACCGCGTGAGGTGCACAGGCGGCCCCACCTCACCTTGCACAGTGTGCTTCGGGCTGGTGTGAAGCGCGCCGCCAGCCTTTGCGGCTGGGCGGTAGCCGTGCGGGCGCAGGTCACGCCTGCGGCCTTGCGAGCTGTCAGCGTCGCAGACATAGGGGGCGAGAGTCTTTTATATCGGAATTGTTGGCCTTATCTTTTGTGGGGCTCTCGGAGCCTTTGTGGAAGCAGGCGTGGCTGTTGGTGGATCGCTGGACACGAATGGCGTTTCGGAGGGGAGCGCTGAGGCGACAAAAAGTCACGCAGCCTCGCACGCAAACCATGCGCAGGACCACTCGGTGGTGGGCACCCTCTGTTGAAGGGGATGGATGCCACGCCCTGCAATGGATCGATGTATTGACGCGGGCAGACTTCGCGGGCTGCAGGTGGGAAGACTCCACGGCACCTGCAGTACCGGTGCACCACAGGCTACGTTCGTGGGGGGGTGCCCACATGCCCTGCTGTGGGTGGCCAATGCCATCCAATGCCCCGACAACGTGTCGGAATCGCGAATTTTAACAGTCTTAGATATTGGGTTCTTTACACATGGTCCCCTGAGGGCGCCAAAACTTGCCCAGGCCAAATTGACCACGAATGTTATGTTTTGTAGCTGTTTTAGTGGCACTGACACTGCAGGTGGGTGTCAGTGTCAGGAACAGACCCCCCCAAACCAGCTGCAGCGGTCTTTTTTCGCCGCCCTGCTGGCCATGTGTTCCTCACCCGGGCCCCCGCAAGGTCAGGCCAGCGTTACCCCCGCGTTTTCGCGACACAGTGGGTCTCCTGGCCTCAATTCTGCATCATTT